>CM038221.1:66368638-66509575 GCA_021442155.1 Cymbidium sinense
ATTAAAGTTTCCCTCAACCTGGGAGGCGACAAGCTGAGTGTCAGTGTGGATGACTAAGTCTTGAGCTTCATAATTGATGATAAGTCTCAACCCTACAATGAGAGCCTCATATTCAGCCATATTATTGGTTGTAGGGAATTTTAGGTGAAGTCCATACTCTAAGGTATCATGTTGGGGGAGAAATAAGTAAGATTCCTGCTCCAACATCAGTATTTCCTGAAGCTCCATCAATATAGAGGGTCCATTGAGAGGCGAAGGCGTGAGTAGATAGCTCATTTGGAGTTGGAGCAGTGTATTCCACTATAAAGTCTGCGAGTACTTGAGACTTTATATCTGGCCGAGGTAGGAAATGGATATCAAACTCTCCCAATTCTATATACCATTTAATTAACCTCCTAGATGCCTCTAATTTCTGTAGAATGACCCTTAATGGTAAATGAGTGTAAATGACTTTCTGTGAGGTTGGAAGTATAGGCGTAATTTTTGCGCTGAGAAAACTAAAGCCAGAACCATCTTATCTGCTAGTAGATAATGACTTTCTATATCAGAGAGAATTTTGCTGACATAGTAAATTGGTCATTGTATCTAGGGGTGAGCATTCGGTCGGTTTGGCTTATTCAGTTTGGGTTTTGATCCAATCGAATAAACCAAACCGTTATTTTGAAAAAACCGAACCGACCAAATTAGCCCAAAAAAACCATATAAACCGAACCAAATAAACCGAATTATAGTTCGGTTTATTCGGTTCGATTTTCCCTAAAACTAGGTTACTTGCAGATTGAAGATATTACATTATGGATTGAAGCAATCACCTTGATAATAGCATGTAAAATAGCAGGTAAACCAGCAGGTAAACCAGCAGGACAACTAGCAGGTAAATCCATACAGCATAGCCTCAGATAATGAGGTTAACCACATGGAAATCATCAGAACAAAAGGCCGGGCATGAATCCAATTATCCAAACACAATATCCTACCAGTGGACATATTAATCCAAAAACTCATTCAACATATAAGTAAAAAATCCCTACCCAAATGAAACCTTTGGCGGGAAAATAGCCCGTAAGAGGAGAGCCATTCGGAATTGATCGATGTTAACAATCACCTTGATAATAGCATGATCACAATAATAATTGCACAAGTCTAAAAGATCCAAGAGGAATATGAAAACTTGAAAGTAGCCATCAAACATTGCTCACCCAGGCTGAATCAAACATTCAAACCATCAACAAAATTTCAACAAAGGAAGGAGTACATAACACAGAGTAAATGTAGGCTATCTATCGGCATCCGCAGGCAAAAAAAATAAAAGGAAGGAGAAGTCGGCATCGCAAATAGGAAAGTGACGAAAGCGGAAAGCCCAAAAGATCAGAGATTCGGAATCGCCGGAAGGCCCGGAACCAGCCTGGAATGCCGCCGAATGCCTTATGCCCTAGTCGAGACTCGAGACTCTCCATCCTCGAAGAAGTGTATGGCATCGGTGGCGCATCGGCCATCGAAGAGTCGAGGAATGAACACTCCGAACTCCGAAGCATCTCTAAGTAAATCGAGATGAGACGAGGGGCGAAATAGGCTCGAAGTCGAAGGCCCGACGGCCCCGACCTAATCTATAATCGAAATAAATCGGTTTAACCGTAAAATCAAAATTTAATAACTTAAAACCGAACTAAAAACCATAAAACTGTATTAACCCAATTTTTCAACCAAAAACCAAATAATGAATAAAAAAATGAACCAAACTGACCAATTAACATCAGTTCGGTTCGATTTTTCGGTTTGAACCGTCTAATGCACACCCCTAGTTGTATCCCATTTTCTTCTCACATTAAAATTGATCTTATCGCATGGGAAGAGACTGCAAGATATAAGTATAATATCTCTCCTTGAATAGACTTGGATAGTAAGGGTGGAGATGCTAAATACTCTCTTAGTTGCTCAAAAGTAGACTGACATTCATCAGTCCACTGAAAGTTATTATTTTTAGCTCCCTTTAGTATTTAAAATAATGACAAATATTTATCCCCAGAATGTACTAGGAAGCGGGATAAGGCAATAATTCATCCCTTCAAATGTTGAACTTCATTGATATTCTTCGGAGGAGCCATATCTCTGAGGGCTTTAACTTTCTTGGGATTGGCCTCAATCCCATGGCGGGTTACCATAAACCCAAGAAATTTTCCCGACGTAACCCCAAAAGCACACTAGGTTGGGTTAAGTCGCATGTTATAACATTGAAGAAGGTTAAAGCATATTTCTAAGTCAGAAATATGTTTTGATTCTTCCAAGCTTTTTACTAACATATCATCCACATATACCTCAATTGTGCAGCCTAAGAGGTCTTTAAAAACCTTATTCATAAGGAGTTGATAGGTAGCACCAGCATTTTTTAACCCGAACGACATAACTTGGTAATAATATAAACATTTATATATTTGAAATGTTATGGCTTCTTCATCCGTTGGGTTCATTTTTATTTGGTTATATCTAGAGTAAGCATCCAAAAAACTGAGCATTTGATGTCCAGACGTAGCATCGAACAATTGATCAATCTGAGAGAGAGGAAAATTATCTTTCGGACAAGCTTTATTGAGATCGGTATAATCAATTGTGGGCTCTGAAAATTTGCCACTGACCTCTTCGATGAAAAGAGTAGTTTAAAGTGTCAGTGCAAATTTTAGAAGACAGATGGAATAGTAGATAAGACACTACCCAGAGATTTCATCCTCATTTGGTGAGGACTTTAGATCTAGTTTTAGGTTTCCTATAGGCGCAAGCCCCTATAGTTAATTACCCCTCCCAGTAAGTGAGGGAGAACTTTCAATTAAGGCTAGTCATTAGATCACTAAATGCGTAGCGTATAGTAGCAACATGTAGAGTTTTAGAATTAGAGATATCAAATTCATCATTTTAGCTTAAATCAGATGGTTGGGGGAATGATGGTGTGCCCGATCTAAATCCCATGGTTCCGTCATCCTGGGCAGTCGCAGTCCCTAGTCTACTTAGTCAAATGAGGTAGTCGACCCAACCTGACAGAAGGATCCTCATCAGTAACACATGGATTACGTCGTCCAAGAAATTTTTATAGACCTCGGGTGGTGTTTGTCTAAGGAGACAATCTTAAGTTTACCTTAGCTGACACAGGATTGTTTTCCCTATTAAGTATACCCTATGATTCACAACTCAAAGGATAGAGTCGTTGGAGAGTATAAGGGCTACGGTCATGATCGTAATATAATGGAGTCGGACTAGCCAAACCACCCGATCAGAGGACTCTGGTTGTAATTGCTTCATCTGTGGAGCCTACTGGCCAAGCCATGTAGTCAGAGGACACGAGCCACTTCCTTATTGGCGTGAGATTGATTGAGAGTGAATATAGTAGAACACTTGATTTGATATTGGCTCCTTTGTGAGCTAGAGTTTTCTTAATTTATCATCTCCAACAAATAGTTGTGAAGGTGGATATATTGAGTTTGATTTTTAAGTTTTAATGATAGAATTTTATTTGAATAGTTTTAGGTTGATATTTGAAAATTGATTTGATTTGAAAAATTGATTAATTTGGATATATTTAAGAGCTTTAGATCCCTAATTTTGTTTAGGCAGCTAGAGGATTAGATCTACTCGCAATCGATTCTTGAGATATTTCACCGATTTGAAACTCTTATTATAGGTTTTAGGTTTTGTTAACCAACTGTCTAAGACTAAAGCGTGAAGCAACTGCAAGACATCAAAACTTGAATTTCAACATTGATCGTGTGGGGGCCCATGCGGGTGAATTTGTAATTTAGGTAATTTTATGTTTGAATTATGAGATTGATTTTAGATTTTCATTTAATTTCATTTGAAAATTTGATTAATTTGAATATGTTTAAGAGCTTTAGATCCTGTCAACTCACGCTAATGAGGGTTAGGTCTGTCACTAACAATTAGTTTTTTTTACATTTCACTGATTTGAAACTCTTATTATAAGTTTTTAAGTTTTGTTAATCCAGACCCAGTCCTAAGACTAAACTGGGAAACAACCCCCACAGCATCCTCAAACACTTGAATTTAAGCATTCGGCATAGTGTCAGGGCACATGCGGGTGTATTTAAGAATTTAGGTAGTTTTTATTTTTGAGTATGGGATTGATTTCAGATTTTTCATTTAATTTCAACTTTAGCTTGCGCAGCCTTTTTAGACATTAAAATTCACACTTGAAATCTCTATGTCTGAGCACATGCAGGTATTTATAGCTTAAATAATTTCACCTAATTAGTGATTTCGTTGATTTTAAAAATCATAATTAGAATGAAATTCCTTAATTTTTTGATCAAAGGAAGCCCTATGATTTATGTAGATTTTGATTTAATATCGCTGCTTGTATAAAGAGTTCAGATGGGTGCGAAGAAGGAGTTTTGATTTAGATTCCAAAAGACAGTTTAATCTATTCTTTTAAAAGAAGATTTATCCCTCAGAGTAGCTTTCATTTTCCCCCCTCTTCTTTTAATTTACTTTTGTCTTTGTTGTATGCTATTTTTCCTCCCGTTTTTTATTATTTAGAGTTTTTAATTTGAATTTTAGCTTTAGGTTTCCTTATTTAACATTCTTAAGTCGATTAATTTTATTCTTCCATTTTTTTAATTAAAAGATTTGACGTAATTTTAGCAGCCTCCCGGCATCATCCCCGTGTAGGGGGCTGCATCGGGAGTATTTTGGCCTACCTATCACGCCCTGATGAGCATGATGGTTGGTGTTTTGAAGTACTTCAGTCGTTCTTCAGTCCCGTTATACCCTGATGAGCATTACGAGGCCTTCAATCACCTGCATAAAAGCTAATATATGTGCGAATATTCCAAATTTCGACAGCATTTTGGCAGTATTCCGACATCATCCCCACGTAAGGGCTACATCGAAACTATTTTGACCTACCCGGTTCACCCTGATGAGCGTAGCGAGCAGTGTCTTGTGACACCACAGCCGAATTTCATCTCATTACACCTTGATGAGCATAAAGAGGTCTTCAAACCTTAAAGTATATATCAATAGCACAATATGTGCCATCATCCTCATAGGAAGCTTCATCTAACGTGCTCCAATTCTTTTGTCCAAATTCTCCCAACAAGTAGGTCCTACATGCAGATGATTGCAATTCAAAGTAACCAAAGAAAAAAAGTTATGGTTATTATTCCCTTCTCGTGGAAGCAATCCAACTATCTCCTCCAAGAGAGCCCTTTGCTTTCTTTGGACAATGTCTGTGGAACAAGATGAGCATGGTGGCATCATGAAAGCTGGAATTTCGCTCAATCCTCAAAAATACTTCTTTGAATTGAATATAAGAGACCCACTAATCGACTCAACCGCCTTTGGCTTCTCGGATGGATATGGCATTCCATAAGATGTTGCCATCGAGCTCTTCATTGAAGATCGAGCCGACATTAAACCAAATAGATTTGGATCAGCACAAGCCTTCATTGCCAATGAATTGATGCATCAAGTTACAATATGCGTTCTTCAACAAGGGGAAGGAGATCCTCCAGGTTTCAAGAACTTTCATTGAGTCCTTCCAAAAAAATTTCATTCAGAAAGTTTTCGATTGGAAAATAAGATTTTCTCCAAAGTATTCTTCAGTCATGAAAGTGTTCGAGCACATCGAGCGGCAACATTATGAGAACGTAACTCAATTTGAACGTCATAACAAAACTTTTCCACAAGCTTAAATGTTTTGCACCGCCAGGAAGATCATGAACCAAAAGGCACCTTTTCCATTTTGAACATGATATTCACCGATCAACTTTTTTTTGAAGAGGCCACTCCCATGAATGGCCATCGAGATGAAAAAGCTTCGCTTTGGACCCAGTTTAATAGCAGCCATGTTCTCATCTCTTTTGGAAAGAAAGACGAGCCGAGCTCACTAGGGGCGACCATTGGAGAAAATATCTTATATTAAATAACAAGGAAAGAATCGATGAAACACATCCGGCTTGTACCTCATGCCTGATGTCACTTCTGGCAAATAATGACGAAGCAAATTTTATGGTTCTTCGATCTATCTTTATCTTGTCGGAGGAACCTCATGAAGCAAAAAAAAGATTTATAGGATTTCGGTGTGGATGAGCGGCGTGCATGAGAGGAGGAAATTGTGAGCGGAGAGGTTTCTTGCGGTGCTTACGAGTTGTCGGAAAAATGAGTCGTCATTGGTTCATCTCCTCGCTGAGGATCGATCGGAGATAGGATTCAAGATTACGGTGGTGAGATTAGAGACTAAGTGCCACCTGAACCCAACATAGCTTGTATCAAACTCTTTCTTCCACATCTGTTGCCTGCCAGTGTTTAGTGTTCTGAATAGCACACGTCGAACTCCTCTTGGAATATGAAGGGACTCCATGACTTCAACTATTATGTTCTTGTCTCTTGGAACATCTACCAACCATGAAGGACCATTGAGGCAATTTTTTTAAACTGAGTATGGTTAGAAGCTTAATTAGGTAATTAAGTATTAATTAAAAAAAATTTAAGAATAGGTATGGTCGCCCAATTAGTGGGCGCTCACCGTCGGTTTGCATTGCGTGGTGCCCGTAATTGATGTGATTAACCCACTAATTGGGCTTCATGAATGGCGGCTTCAGGTTAATTTTTTTAAGATGTGAAGCCTACAGACGGCTTCAAGTTATTTTTTTTAAGGTGTGATTTGTGTGAGATAAGTAACAGCGTCACAATTTAGGGCTTGAAATGGTTCGTGACTGCATCAAGTTGATAATAGTTTAATGGATGACAATCATATGAAGTTAACCAATTCATTTCAGAAATGGACAAATAATAAGAAGTTCATTATGACATAACCAAATTTAATGTGTACATGACTCTCAAGTTTGTAATGAAACAGATAAATAAAATGTAGTACAGACACAAAAGTATACTGTCCTAAATCCTAAACCGTGTGACAACTATCTTCCTCCAGTGTCTATGTGGAATTGCACCACTCTGAGGTGTGTACGGTCAGTGCGAGATGGGCGATCACGCTGATGGTACATGGCTATGTCGCCGACGTCTAGTTGGCGGGCGGTGCTCCTCTGCCATTGTACCTGTCAGAAAAGAATTGCAAACATAATAGTGTTAATATTGTAAAATCTAAGTAGCGCATTACAACCGAAAGAGAAAGATAAGCATTATCCTATTGGAAAATGTACCATCGACTGTTAATATTATGAGGGCACGATGACCTGTAGTGACCAGCTATTTTGCATATGCTACAAGTTCTGCTACTGCTACCTACATTTTCATCCATTGTGTTTTTGAATCTATTCATAATTCGGACCTTACGCAAAGTTAGGTGGTGAAACGCGACTAATCCATGCTCTGCGAGATGGCTAATCAATCGGTAGAGTATGAAATTCATTTATGTATGTCGACTTACTCTGTATGTAATCTTGTGACACACCGCGTGAGATGGTTCAACCGCGAAATCCCATGCAATCACATGTGGGCATGGACAATGATATATGATTGTTCGCCATAATTATAATCCAGAGGCCATTATCTAGCAAATCAACTCAATGATCGGTGGACTATCAAAAATCAGATCTCACATGGGTTGATATTTACGTTCAGAAAATGCCTTGCCTCTCCCTTTCGATCTAGTAATGCGGAGATCCTTAGAGTATAAATAGGCAAGCTAACTTCCTCTTGCTGA
This sequence comes from Cymbidium sinense, assembly GCA_021442155.1. Lineage (NCBI taxonomy): Eukaryota > Viridiplantae > Streptophyta > Magnoliopsida > Asparagales > Orchidaceae > Cymbidium > Cymbidium sinense. Next base: position 66,376,311 of record CM038221.1, read on the forward strand.
GTAGCAGTGGGTAACCGTTTCATGAACAAGGCTACTAAGTTGTAATAGATAGCAGTGATTAAAACCTGAATCGGTAAACCACATGCCCGTTTTAGGATACCATTAAAACACTCAGATGCATTCGTTGTCATTGTCCCATAACGCATACCACCATCGTGCACAAGGGACCATTTTACAGGGTCACGCTCTACAAGCCAATTGTACGCTTCTTCTTTGACATTTTAATATCTAACATTAAATACCGGCGAATATCATCGTATGTACATATACATCTTTTGGCATAGAAACTCAACATCACCAATCCCCAACCTGCGTACGACATTTTTAAAATTTTCACGCAAATGGCGCAAACAATGTCTATGAGCTGCCCACGGAAAAATCTATTTGCATCCACGCGTAGCATGCATATTTATCGGATATTATGCACAAATCACATCTAGTTGACACTACGGGCAACACATCATGCAAGCACAGCAAGAACCACAACCACGAATCAACATTCTCTGATTCCACAATAGCAAAAGCTAGAGAAAACAACCAATTATTATCGTCGATTCCTACGGCTTTTAGTAATGTACCACGATACTTGTCCAACAAAAAAGTACCTTCTAAGCTCAACACTGGTCTGCAGCAACTCCATCACATTATTGAAGGTCCAAAAGCCCAAAAAAAGTCTCTGGAAATGTTGTGTAGTGGTAGATTGAATTCTGTAGACTGTACTAGGTAAAGTATTACAAACTGATTCCATATAAAGATTGAGAGTCCTATAGGACTCTTCCCAGCTGCCGAATATTGGTTTTATTGCCTTACGCCTTGCATCCCATGCTTTCATATACGAAACTTTAACATTGAATTTTGACTCCATTCTACCTATAATCTAGGCTTGGATCAATCGATCAGTATGATGAAGTATGCTATAAATTTTGAAATACACATGGGATGCACTTTGCATTGACACATCTATGATTTTACCAACTCTTGATATTCTCCAAGCACCCCTAATCGTTGTCTTTACAATGCAAATGCCACATAGGGCCTTCTAGGACTATCGTCGTCTGTACACATACCCATTATAGTTCTTACGGTTAGAATTGCTTTGGAATTGAACATTATTTACTATGCACCATCCAACAATAGCAAATTGTAAACTCCATTTACTTAAAACACATACCTTCAACAAGGTCATTTGGAATTTCAATTTCATCTAGAGGCGGTTTCGGATGATGGGTCAAAGTAAACATCGTTGTCCCACTCCCTCATAGTTTCACACATCCGGACATACTCGTTTGTGGACAACATATGACTCTCACTGTCAATATTGTGAAATGAGTGGTTTTTCAACATATTATGACTCATATTCTCAAACCGGTAACTTCTTGAGCGTCATCATCTAATATCATGCTTTCGGACTCACTACTTGAGCCACCACTCATAGTCGATACTCATCTTCGCGCACTGAGGCACATACGGTTCATCCGCGATAAAGACATCGTCGCGCCACATAACTTATAAGTTGAGCAACAAATTATCATATTAATTATTACAAGTATAATCAGATAAATTTTGATGATATACTACCTGGGAATCAACTCATCAAAGCGCATTGTATCCCGGTGGTGCGATGAAATCTTGTATATGTTAGCGGTATATCTCGACCTTACTAGGATCGGTTGATGTGGATGCAATATTAACATCTTCCACATCGACATACAACACCAACATCGGCGGAAGCTTGTCAAGTGTAACCATAACGTCATCGTAGATATTATAACGCTATAAATCGCTACCCACTAGATAACGCGACCATGAGTGGCGTGTGGCTCAATCAATGTGCAAGCTTCTCATAATTGTTGCTTAATTCCGGTAAGGTGTTGTGGCGTTGAACCTTAAGGATGATTTGACCTCCCACATAACTTGGTGAATTGCTCATCGATACTCAATTAGCCTCCATAGAAAGAATCGAAATAAATTCTCTATTCATTCTTGCAAAATAAGTTATATGAATAATGAGAAATTATATTAATCGACACTCTAATTAATACTACTTTTGGCTACTTAACACTAAACCAACACCAACACAAACTTAAAATCAAATCCCAAACAAATGTCTAACCATACAACTCTAACCCCTAGACACATACTCTATTAATTTATAAATTGATAAAGAAAGTGATTTCTTGTGTGTTTAAGAATGATGGGAAGTGCGCTAAAATGTAGAATCCTCCAAAGGAATATTTCTCAACAAAATGGGCAGAAATCATCAGAAAGCTAATGTTGACTTCGGCTAGTAAATGGGAGAGGAAGTCGTCAAATGATGTAAAAGTGGGCACGGAAAAAGAAGTTTCTATCAAATACACGGACAAGACGCAATGCAGGTCGAGACCTACTGGGGAAGTTCGAGAGAGGCGAGGACCGTGCTCGGTGGGCGGTCAGAGTTTGGTCGGAGCTCTTGCGGGTGGAGGAAGCTTTTTCGGGGCCGAATCGAGTGAAACTAAGGAGATAGGGCCGATCGTGGCCGATCGACCCTAATCATATGTCGAATCGATCGAGAATTAGTGAGCAACGGCTCTACTCCGAAGCCGATTACTAGTTGGTCGGCCTCTCAATGGCGACCACCGAGCGGCGTGGTGTGGCTTAATTATTGGCGTATACCTATTCTTAAATTTTTTTTATTAATACTTAATTACCTAATTAAGATTCTAATGATACTTAGTTTAAAAAAATTGCCGGACCATTGAGGACTTCAAGATCGAGGGTATAGACATCAAACTCAGCCTCAAAATAGTGCTGAAAGACATGGCTAGGGGCATCAACGTGCGTACCAATGTGGGTGGGAAGCATCATCTCGAAGTTGTTGGCCGGGGAGTTGTCCATCGATTTGAGAAGTCTCGACGCCTCACCCTTTCCCGACTACCACGGCATGTCCTCCCTAGTTGGGAGATGTCGATGATCTTCAGCCCTCATACTCCTCCTCCTCATAGCCACCATCTCGACCTCTCGTCGGCGATGGAGATGGCATAAAATATTGGAGTGTGTCGTGGGAGACACGAAGAGAGAGAGAGAGAGAGAGAGAGAGAGAGAGAGAGAGTCCATTTTTTTTGCTGTGGTTTCTCGAGAAAATTGAACGGAGTAGGAGGGAACAATTGGCCATTTGAATGGAAGAGCGAGAGCGGTTGCATGCGAACCGTGCATGAAGGAGGAGCGAGATCGTGTGGCTGTGCACATTAGGATTATCACCGTTTTGAGTTATCGGATATTAATAGACTTTTTTAATTAATTTTTCAAATATTAATCAATTTTAAAATCAATTTTACACCAACATCATTATGTGGTCAATATATGTGTTGATTTAAGATTATTTTGATGTTCCGCAACAGTATTGTTTCGATCGAGTTGTTTGGTTCAGTCGGCATAAAATTGAGTCCACTTCTGCTCAAAATGCACGTTGCCACTTTCGACCGCTCGACTTTTGCATAGACTCATCCGAATTGAGTGTGAACAATCTTATTTGTTAGATTTCAACATTTCGAAGCCAATGACATGATCAATTTCACGAACGGGGGTTGTTTGGCTTGCATCGGTGCTTCCTGACTTTGATATGCATGAAAGCATGTTGACAACTCGAGCGCTTGATCAGTTGATAATTAAGTTGCACAATATTTATATCATGACCAATTTTGGCGTTACGACACAACGAGTCTGCCGTCGATCGGAGGTCTTTTCGATAATTTTCAGGGACATCCAGTGCATTTTGAGCCTCAATTTGCTCGTTATCACTTCAAATCATTTGACATTTGTACAGACTCGTTCGAATTGAGTGCAGATAGTCTCATTTGATAGACTTTGATATTTTGAAGCTAACGGCGTAATCAATTTCATAAGCAGAGGTTGTTCGGACATCGTCGCAGCTTCTTAACTCTGATATGTGTGCAAGCATGTTGACGACTCGAACGCTTCATCAGTTGATCATTAAGTCATAAAATATTTATATCCTGACCAATTTCAACATTCTGAATGTGATGGCAAAATTTGTTCTTCGATCGGAGGTCATTTTGACTATTTTCAGTGACGTTCAGTGCATTTTGAGCCCCGATTTGCGCATTATCGCTTCCAAAGTCTGTCGAATTAAACTTATGGGCTTGCCTCGACTTATGGCACATATGTGAAGGTCAACATCAATACACATTCTCCATATTCTATTTGCTTTCTTAACCATGACAACATTTGCTAGCCATGTAGGGCAATGTACTTCTCGTATGAATCCAGCTTCTAAGAGCTTGTTAACTTCTTGTTCAATAGCCTGAAGGCGATCGGGTGTAAAACTTTGTTTCTTTTGGATGATCAATTTGAATGTTGGATCAATCTTGAGGGAGTGCATGATCACATTGGGGTCGACTCCCGTCATATCTATCATACTCCAAGCGAAGATGTCTTGATTTTTGCATTAGAAGTCTATGTATTTTGCTCTTTGTTCGCCTGAGAGAAGAGATCCAACTTGCACTATTTGTAGAGGTTGGTCATCTAACAATGAAACAGGAAGAAAGTCTTCTTTAGGTGATGCTCTCTAGGGTACTTCTTCATATTAAAAATTAAAATTTTGATGTTGAAGGTCACCAAAGGGCGTGGTTGAGCTTATCTGAGGTAACATGATTGTGCTATTTGTTGATTTCTACAGACCACTCCAACCCCAACAGGGGTTGAAAATTTCATCTTAAGATGAGATACTAAAGTGACATTACCAAAAATTGATTAGAGGGGCCTTCCAAAGATAGGGTTATATGTCGAATCAAACTTGACCACCATGAATTGAATTGGTGAGTCACTTATCGAGGGAATTCTTCGAGGACAACAGGAAGGGTGATTGTCCCCTCTACTCTCACAGGGCGATTATCAAACTCATAAAATGGTTCTACAGTGGGTTGGAGCTTTTCCCTAACTAAGCCTGTGCTAAGAAATGTGGAGTAAAATAAGATATCAACAAAACTTCTATTGTCAATCAAAATTCTCTTAACATTATAGCATGGGTCACCGATCCTTGCGTTGATGACAAGTGGATCTTGATGAAGAACTTGGACTCCTTCTTAGTCTGATTCATTAAAAGTGATGGAATGATCAATATGAGATTTCTTTAACTCTGGTTCTTCAGAGGCGATAATAAGGACTTGATTAGATAGTAGTGGTCTTCCTGCGATTGTTTCAATTTCCCTAACTATTTGATGACTATCTTGTTATTTTTATGATGATTGTCCTGGTTTTCCCCTAGTTAGAGTTATGTCTACTTGAGTCGATTGATTGTTCCCAAATCGACGTAAATATCCTTATTGAATGAGCCTCTCAATTTCTTCTTTGAGTTGTTTGCATGCCTCAGTAGTATGCCTACGACTTCGATGGAAGTGACAATATTGCTCCTAATTTTCTGAATTTAGTTTCAGCGGATGTGGCCACTTGATGGTTTCTTCATCTTGAATGGTCATCAGGACATTAACACGAGATGTGTTCAGTGGTGTGTATTTCTTTTCTAGTCATGGTTCTCGTCGTTGAAGTGAGGGCCGTGGAGGGAGATCACGACTGCCTTATTGCTTCTTTTGATGGGATTGTTGATCTGCATTCCCTAGGGCGCTCTTATATTTTCATTTGGATTGTTCAAATGATGGGCATTAATAGCCTCATCGGTAGAAATTTGTGCTTCCACACGATGAACCAAGTTGGCATACGGGTATCTCGCATTGAGTGATGAGTAGAAAGGCCTGGGGAGCCCTCCAAAGAAAACTCATCTTAATAGTTCAGGGGTCTACTCATTTGGCGAGAGAACCAGAAGTATTACTTAAGTAATTCACCCTCATTTTGACGAATTATTGAGAGATGAGAGAAATCTTTAATGATCCTCTGATTTGCAATGAACTATTCTACAAAAATCTTGGTGAGTTCATCAAAGGTATGGATGGATCCCCTTGGAAGGGAGTAGAACCAAGTGCGAGGTTTCCCCTTGAGGGTAATTGGAAAGACCTGACAATGCAGTGCGTTAGGAGCTCGTTGGATATGCATGATGGTCTTGTAATGGTCGATATGTTCATAAGTCAGTTTCCCTTTCATAAGAGTCGATGCTTGGGAGCTTGAACCCTATGAGAATGGGATGTTTAAGAATAGCTTGGTCGAGGCGACTCGATGTCGCGATGAGAGGGAAGAAGATTTCCATCTTTATAATGGAATTCTTCTTGCACCAAGCGTTGTAATTCCGCACGTATAACTTGATGGGTGGAGTCAACAGGATGAGAACGTGCAAAGCTACCGACAATAATTGGTGGATTAGCAGTCGGTTGAGCTACAAGTAGAGGTGTAAATGAGCCAAACTTGAGCGAGCCAAGCTGTAGTTCGTATTCGGCTCGTTTATTATTATTTTTTTGTTCAAAATTGGCTCGTGTTCGAAATAGCTCGTTTATATAGTCTTAGGTTCACTCAAAAAATATTCATGTTCATTTTAGGTTCATGTTCGTCTCGAAATTGGCTCGATTTTATATTTTAATAATTTTTATTTTTTTTTTATTTTTAATTTAAAAATAATTATTTAAATCTTATACAGTAAAAAACTGAAATACTATTGACAAGAATTAAAACTAAAAAATATACAATTATACAAAGTAATTATATACAATCAAAATTATTATTTTTGCACTTAAAAAAAGCTTTGTTACACAAAAAAATTAAAATTAGAGATTCAAAAATCAAAATTATATACAATCAAAATTTATTTTATTAAATTAAATGATTTTCAATCAGAGATTCAAAAATCATTTTTTTACACAAAATTGAACACAACTTCAAATACTAATTTATAGGCTAACAAAATTTACAAGATCATATATGCATATACAAATTTACAAATTCACAATTTACATAATTTATAAATTTACAGATTTACAGCTTTCTAAAATAAATTCAACCTAAAATTTTACATGATCATATACAACTTATAATTTCAAAAAATAAAAGCTAAGAAAATAATGAAATTACAATTTCCAAATATCAATTTCTAATCAAATCAATTGCTTCAGCTTTAATGTTCAAGCTTTATAGTCTTCAAGCTTTCATATCCTCAAAGTCCAACCAATCTTGAATCTTCAAACTATAATCGCACTTCATGTAAACAAAACTAGCAAAAAATATAAAATAAATATTATGAGTGGGCTCGAAACTAAAATAAATAATCATTGATGCCTCGATAACGATGGTTGTATGAATATTAGACATTCAAAAAATGATAAAATGAAAGATTAATATATTAACAGACTAGGATGTAAAAAATGAAAATAAGTGTAGCATATGTTCCAAATTGACAAAATGAAATCATAAAAAAATGACAATGAAATCACAAAAAAAATAAAAATAAGTGTAGCATCTGTTCCAAAGAATCCAAACTATTAAGCTAAATATCATTGAATAAATGATAGACATTTAGAAAATTGATAAAATATAATCACAAAAAATTAAATTAAATGTTTGGAAAATACATACAGTCAAATATCAAGCTAAGTTGCATCTCATACATCTATTTAGTTTTCATCATAGCCCATTAATGTGTAATATCACAAGTGATCTTACACATTAATAGTGTAGCATCTGTTCCAAATTGACCAAGTGTAGCATCAAAAGATCTTATCATATCCCAATAAGGATGCAAAGAACAAAACCAGCCAGCAAGTGTGTAATGCACAAAGAATAAAACCAGCCAACAAACAAAGAATCAAACTGACCAAAACTAGCGCAAATACGCTATTCCATTCCATCTTCTAAAAGTAACAAAAAAAAAACATGATCTACTGTCAAAAGAATATGGAAATCAGATCAGAATACAAATTTAATGCAGATTGCAGGCGATTGTTTCCAAGTTATCCGAAAATTCAACAATGGAACAGACTAACAGTTTAAGTTCATTCCTTTTAACAAGTGCTCTTGGTTCTCCCATCAAACCCTTGCATTCAAGCTAGAAATGGTAAATACATACAATCTGAAAAGGCCTCGATCATTATCTAATTATTAGGTAATATTTAGATTTTACCTAATTCCTCTAGCCAAAACACAACCAAATAGTAGGTAGTTCCAAAAGAAGAGAATAACATGTAAAAGGAACAAGAATAAGAAGGTTCAGATGATAAAACAAGCCAAACATTGAATCAATAAAATGAATATTGTATAGGGTAAAGTGGGACTTCAAGAAAATGTAAGTTATTATTGTCAATCCTAAGACAACAGAAGTTCAACAAGAAAAGGTTAGAGAAACAAGATAAACATAAGTTTTCCGAGTTTTAATGCAATCAAAGAATAATGAATTACTATACTTCACCTACCTACAAAGCAAAAAAATAGCATCTAAAATTTATATATGAGACAAACGGACAAGAAAATCCACCGAAGTCACTCGTTATACCCACAAAATTATTTTATTTCACATTCAAACAGTAGCAGCGGTTCATAGGTCATGATAAAATTTCAAGAAACAAAAAATTTGAACTAAAACTCTTATTTTCTCTTCAGATCCAAAATTCTATGCTGTCAAGACAAAACTGTAATATAAGAAAAATAGAAAACAAAGCTTATGTAGCTATTTAGTAATTTGAGTGTGCTATATTTATTCCATAAAAATGATGAAACCCAAATAAAAATAAACTAAATGCATGGTGACAATTATATTCTGATTTTAACACTGAACGAAGTAACTGTTTAGAACTACATCCAACTTTATCCTTTCTATTTATCAAACCCATCCTTCATGTTAATAAGAAAACCCTCAAAAAGCAGATAAACACTTTTTAAAACATAGTAGATGCACAATATCAAATAGAATTACATTCCATTAAAGGTAATAAATATTTCTTTTCATCACTATAGATCAGATATCAAGTGGTATTAGCTCAAGTTCAAAGAGAGACTAACTCCACTAGTGAGTACAAGCCTTATCACATAAGTGTTGGTTCATGCATTAAAATGCATTCTACCTTACCTGTAAAACCAACAAGATTCCTAAATATTTATGTTCCAACAGACTATCGATTGGAAAGATAATTTGCTATGCAAGGGCAAGAAAATTGATGCAAAATTGAAAATTGAAACCTTAATAAAAAATAGATTGCTGTAAAATTGCTGCAATAAAACTGCTTGGTATGATGGTATCCTTCTCCAAAGCTAAATATTTTCCGGTAGTTTAACATAAAGGTTCTCCTCCTCCATTAACTCTTCTTTGAAATAAAAGTAGATAATGACATTAGAATGAAGTTTATCAGATTTATTAAATAGACTAAATTTAGTTGGAAAAGTTTCAAAGGATCTTTAATGTTGGGTTGAGCGCCTCTAATCCAACTAGCTGTACATATAAGTGCATTGACTATTTTTGGTGATAAAGAGCTCCTATAATCATCAAGAACTCTACCACCAACACTAAATGCAGATTCAGATGCAACGGTGGTGATGGGAATTATTAAAACATCCCTAGCCATCTTGGACAAAATAGGATACTTGAGAGTATTCATCTTCCACCACTCAAGAACATCAAAAGAATCATTATTGCTCAAAAATAATCCTTCCTCCAAATATGTTTGCAAATCAGATTTTGATGGCTGAATAGAACCAGAAGTAACAACAAAATCAGCAAATCCTAACATACAGTCAAAGTTTGATGAAAAGGGCACATCAACTATTGCTTGTGACGATCCATTAACTGCTGAAGAGCTTGAAGCACTATTATCTACTGAATATTGATTATATATCTCCCAAATAACATCCTCAATGCTCTTTATCTTGGACTCTACCTCAAAACTAGAGTATATTTTAGGAAATGTAAAAGTAATGAATTTCATTTTGAGGTGTGGATCAAGCACTACATAACAATGAGTAGATTACATTCTCTCCAATATTTGTCAAATTTAATTTTTATAGCAGTGGCCATTTGCTTGACAAATTGATCCAAGGAATTGCACTCTTCATTAACTAGTTTCTTAACATGCATGGCAGTAGGAAGAAACAAATTGGTAGTTGGATAAGAAGAACCTGAAATCATTTTTGTCACATTATGGAAAACAGAAAGAAACCTTCTAATCTGCTCATAGCTATGCCATTTAGTCTTAGAAGATAATCACTTGTAGTTAGAATCTCGATCAACATAATGAATGAACACATTGCGATGTAAATACTCAAGCATTAAGTAAGTGGAGTTCCACCTTGTAGGAACATCAATACATAATCTCTTTGAAGTAGGGACCCCTAATTTGTTTCCACTTCAACAAACTTATGTAAACGAAGGAGACTTTTGAGGTATTTTCTTGTCTCCCTTATTTTAATGATTATTTGTTGCACCTCTTTCAAACCATCTTGAACCAGTATATTCAAGATGTGAGCACAACATCTAACATGAAAGAAATGACCCTGAAAATGTAACTTCCCACTTGACTAAAAATTAATTTTTAAAGCATTTGTAGCAACATCATTATTACTAGCATTATCCAAAGATATACCTTGTCGCAAATTCCAATCTAGCAAATAATCACATATAGCATCACAAATAAAAGTACCGTGTGTAGGATCAAGCTCAATAAAACTGATGATTCTCTTATGCAACTACCAAGAATCATCAATAAAGTGAATTGTTAAGCACATGTAGCCCATTGTTTGATTTTATGTCCAACAATCAGAAGTCGAAGAAACTCTATGAATGCTCTTAAGAAAAGTTTTCAATCTCTCTTTTTCCTTTTCATAAACTTTCATGCAATCACTTCTAATTATGTTTCTAGATACCCTCTCATTATTTGGGATTCAATACCTTCAAAAGAATATTAAACATATGCTCAACCATCCTAAATGGATACTCATGCATAATAATCATCTTTGCAATTATCTCCCTAATCTGAAGATTATCATAATTTTGGGGTCATGGAATAATGGAATCTCAATTTGAATTGACATCAAAAGGCATAAAATTTAATTTTTTTTGCCTTTTGTCAACTTATTCTTGGCCTTGATTTTTTCACATGCCTCAAAAGTTGTGAAGTTATGCTAGTTTTTTATTTATAAAATTTCCTGCGATAATATATGCATTGTAAAGAGGGTGTACTCTCCCCCTTAAATACAGAAGTGGTTTCTATAAAATACTCCCACACTGAAGATATACTCTCTTCATACCTCTCTTAGGGTTAACATCAGCACTAGTAGTCTCAAGTGTATGCTCTTTTGATTCAACTTGTTGTGAAGTACTTGGTATATCATTACCTACAACTAAATCATCACCACATGATGCGAGAATGATCCACATTAGACATGATTGTACACTAAATAAAAAAGAAAATATGAGTTAGGAGCACATACACATACACTCTCCAATCTCCATACTAAGCTCCATATTCAATGTTTTGTTACTCTTCTCATTTAATCAACTCAAAAAAATTTGAAACTCCAAGATATACATAATTAATCTGATCTACTATCAGCACCAAATCAACTCAATGAATAGTATCCATGCCAACAGAGACAACAAAATAATGGCCATACAAGATAAATTAGAATGAGAAGAGTAAAAGAAAATGAAAAATCAAACGAGCAAACATATATTTTCAAAATAACAGAAAGAATAATGGCGAAACAACAAATTAGAATGAGAAGAGTAAAAAAATGAAAAATCAAACAGCACGCAATAAATAGTTCCCAAATAATAGACAAATAATAATGACAGACAAATTAGAATGAGAAGAGTAAAAAAAATGAGAAATCAAATAGAGATAGCAATATATAGCTCTAAATAGAGACAACAAAATAATGGCGAGAGACAAACCAGTAAGCACTTCAAGCATTTCATTAACTACAAGGAATAATCAATCATCCACAACAAGCATAGGCATAAGATATAGAATATCCTACATGGCATAACCGAATAAGCACTTCAAGCATTTCAATTGAGGTCCAAGACAACAACATATAACAGATATCAAGTGACTCAAGTCTACAAATGAAAAATCGAGTCACAAATTGTAAAGCTTAAGAGCATTTCTCCTTTTAACATGAATGAAAGCTTGATAAAAGAAGAAAATAATGATAGCGGCATGCAAAGTAGAGTCCCAAGTAGAAGCTTGATAAAAATAAGAAAATAATGGTAGGTGCAAACCCTAGAAAACCAGAGATCGCATCCAGAGGTTCCATGCTTATAGATCTACTATTGTAACTCATGAGACTCACAACTCATAAGACTCTTGCTAAGAAGAGTATCACGACGAGAAGAGACTAGAAAGGGAGTCGAGGGACTTACAGGATTAGGGCAGAAACGCAAAGTCGAGAGAGACTCGAGAGTTGTTAGGGCTGCTTTGTTGCGACTCGCACGACGGCGCCGCACGAGAGTATATCCTTCGAATTGTTTTAAATCAGAGCCGTTGGGATAATTTGTATGGCTATGATTTACCCTAAATATTACCTTATCGATTATCATAATTAAAAAATCCCTAAAATTATAATTCTAATATATTTACTTATTTGATATAATTTTTTATCAACTAAATTAATTATTAAATTAAATATAATTTCTAAAAATATTTAATGACATAAATTATATTTTAAATAAAATTTTATATAATTAATTATAATTATTTATTTATTTTGAGCTAAATCGAGCCGAACACGATCGAATAAAGCATTGTTCATGTTCGGCTCATTTATAAATCGAGCTTGAAATATTTGTTCATGTTTCGCTTTTGGTTAACGAGCAGCGAACCCCTACTTAGCGAACAAGAGCGTTGCAAACAACGAGCTTTTTTGACAGCCCTAGCTACAAGTAATGGATGAGTAGAACTGGTAGTGTCAAGAAGGTCAGCATCATGGTCTGGAAGCGGTGGAACTTCATTCTGATGATGAGAAGGCCCCGTATTAGCATTTTGACCTTCCACGCTAGATCAATCTTGGGGAGATATGTTTTCTTAGTAGCGTGTTCCTCGTAAAGTCAGATTATCTCATTTTGAGACTCTTCCATTCAAATCTTCTAGAGATTCCGTACATTCATGATAGGGTCATGCCTATTGGGGAAGTGAAAGCTTGGCGTCTCGGTTCAAGTTGGTTTAGTGACATGAGTTGGGCAGGGAGGCTCCATTACGAGTATTACGCCTATTGGCCATAATGCGTGTTCACAGAAATTGTGATTGAGGGGTTCTCTTCCCACGATGGTGTCGCTGAGAACATGCGGATTAAAACTTCACGCGCTTCAATGGAAATCTAACGCATACGCAGATAGTTGAAAACAAAATAAGGAACTCCATAATGTTTTCGTCAAAACCCCAAGAAAGGGTAAAACTACGGCTGGTAAAATCTTCCACTATGTATCTTTGAGAATACAAAGTTTTCCGATCTGGTGCAGAGAATTGCGTGAGAAAGCCTAACAATGGGAATCTCAGTAACGATAGCTCACGGCAATGGTTGCTATGCTTGGTGATGGAAACGGCCGATGATTAATGATGTGGCGATAGTGATAACCGGAGAGATGGCGGCGGTAGTCAGCGGTGGTACGATGATAATCGAACGATAATAGTGATGGTGGTGGTTGGCGGCTAGCGATGGTGGATGATGACCGGTGGTCAACGACGCGAGACTTCGGCGAGTCCTGGCGGCGGTCAACGGTGGTTGGCGGCAAACGGCGGTATGGTGGCAAACGGCGGTGGTCGCTACCATTCTTAACACGATTATGCTTAGAGGATTTTCAAGCTTGAGAGCTCTCTCTTTTCTTTAGCTTTGGCTCCTCTCATGTGAAGAATGAATGATGAGTTATTTATAGATTAGAGGAGCGACGTTTCTGTAAATATATGCAAAATCCAAACCACTCCATCGGATGGCTCAAAATGATTCCTTCGATCATCTGATATATTTTAAGTATTTGAATGCTCAAATGAAGTCAGAATTAGGAGATCTTAGGCATGTTAGATCCAGCTCGTCAAGACGCGATTTTACTATAAAAACTTCATATTTAGGAGCCGACCGATATCAAAAAATTTTTAATTATATTTTAAGCGCTTGATCTGGGTTAGTCTTAACTCAGAATCAGATTACTTTCGATATCAAGATTCGTGCTTCGATTAGTGAAATTTTCAGTGTCATATCATTAGTATAAGATAAATATTTAGTATGTACTAAATTGTGTGGTTGTCTATCTATTAGGATATAACTATTAAACTCTTAAATTAGAAATGTGATTGAGATGATGATGTTATTGATATTATATTATAATATAATACTTATGTTAGGATAATTGTATGATGCATGTAGAGTATTATTTAAGATTGGATTAATATTAAATTTTGCAAGTGATGTACTTAAAGGGAAATTTTATATGAATTTAAGCTTGTTCGATTCTAACACCGGATGAGTTCAATAGGGGCAAAATACTGCGGTTGTCTCGAATTTTCCAACTCACACTGTAATTTTTGTGAGTGTTTGTAAAAACTGCTGCGTATCGGATTACAATCGTAGAATTTTGCTAATATGAAAGTTGTGGGCAACTTTGTTACGGTTCCAATGATATCAAACTTGCTCAATTCCGACACCGGATGAGTCTGATATGGGCAAAATACTGTAGCTACCCCAATTTTTTTTTTTAAAAAAATTAGTCAGTCGATGGTTGAGCTGATCTGATCGCGTGGATTCCGCGATGTCGCTCGTTCAACGGGCGACTAGACCTATTTTTAAATTTTTTCATACCTAATTACCTAATTAAACTTTTAATTAAGCCTAATTTGAAAATTTAGCTTCTAAAAAATTTTATAAGCATGTAGAATTACAAGCAAGCAAAAGAAGGAAGCAATGAAAAGTTTTCCAATATAAAGCCTTATTGTCTTTTAAGCTATAAGAATTAGAAAATAAAACAACAAGTCCATATGCTGACTGAGTTTATTTGTTAGTGAGTCTAGATTAGGCTATATAAAGGAGAGCTTAGTTGACACATTTTTTTATTAGAATAAAAATGAAATAAAATTTAAATAAAAAATTTCTTACAATGCAAATCAGACAGATTTTTTAAGGAAATTTTAATATTGTATTTGAATTAAAAAATATTAATATTTTAATCTTCTGACATATTATATCATTCTATATTTCATATTAAGGTATAATAATAAAATATTTTTTGTTTTAATCTATTGTTGAATAGTATTTTTATATTTTTCAAATAATATATTATTCATTTGACTTCTAAAATAAAAAATTTCAAACTTTATGAGTACCAAAAATTTTTAACACTGTTGATTGATCTCAATCACAAGACAATTGTCCAACTAAAATTGCCCAATGATAATCACCCGATTATAATTATTTGCCCACAATCACTGGATTATTGTTGCTCGAATATAATCAACATCATCATACAACTATAGTCACTTCACCATTGTTACACGATTGCAATCGCCAAATCGTATTGCCCTACCTTGAATAATTAACTTTATTTGCCCAACTTCTATTGCTTAATTATGATCCTTTGATCATCAATACTTCATTGCGGCCTCCCATTCTTTGACTTATGTATGAGCTAATAATTTTTTGTAATCCAGACATAAAAGTAACTTATAGTCTCAAACTATATATTTTTTTCTTCTATTTGTACATCTAAACTTAATAAATAAAATTAATTTTGATAATTTTGTGCCTGAATATGTATTTCAAAATTATGCAAACTACAACATAAAAATATTAATAGTTGAAGCAACAATTTTTCCAGTGAAAGCAAAATTTTGAGGGAGCATTAATTAATTAAATTACTTAAAAATAATCACTAATTAAAATTTTTGCATAAATTTTGAGGGAGCATTAATTAATTAAATCAAAAATGCTCAAAATTACATTAATATTACTAACATGGGATTGTAACATTACCAAATAACTCTTTGTTATTGGAGTTGTCATATGATTTTGATTTTATATCTGTTAGAGCCCAAAGTATGACTCTTTTATATTAGATGTATAAATATATAAATTTTTTCTATCTAAATCCGCTTATGCCTTTGACAACCGATAATAATAAGATCTTTGATGCTCAACTATAATCACTTGATCATCAACATCAAACTACAACCACCTATTTTTCAATAATCAATTGCAACCATCTATCTTCCAACAACTTACTTTTTTGACTCTCCTCCATTGTGTGATTATAGCCTTTGAATCCACTTTGACTTTGATGTCTATAATCATTAGACCTTTGATTTCCAATTATAATCAATCATTGATGTCAAACTTGATCACTCGCCAACAACATTTGCGATTGACTATCTCTGGCCGTAAAACACTTACCTCTAAAGTTCAATAATGATTGCTCGACCATTAGCATCAAACTATAATTGTTTATGCTTCATCACCCTAAACTTTATCATATGTCATTGCCAATGTGTGTTGATGTACACTATTATGTACAAAATTAATACATATTTTTAATGCACATCATCACCTATAATATTAATACACACCACCAATACTGAGGTTAATATCTGTCAACTTTATCATCTGTCATTGGTCACAACTTCGATATACATCATTACGAATGAAACCAATGCATAATATCAAGATCAAAAACTAATTTTCAATATAATGCTAAGATTTTCTATTCTCTAGCCTCATCTCAAAAAGATCATAATTGATATTTCATCAATGATAATAAAAATTATTATTATAATTAAGAGCTACTTTCATCACATCGTATAATTGAAGAGTAAATTATAAATCTTCATACCTTTCGTGAAGCAGCAGCCCAAGTATTATACTAATTTTTTAATGTTTACCTCATAATTATTTAATTTGTCTCGACCCTCATGAATCATGGTAATTAAAATTAATAAATTGCATATCATGACATCATTTATATAATATTCAATCCCTCTATTCTTATCGAAATCTTGAACTTGGTAGGTCTGAGGCAGGCAGGAGTTCTTACTGAATTAATCCACTTTCAACACTAACTACAGTGATTTAGCAAATGATTTTGACTTAAGATAACAATTAATTAAGAATAAGTACCGAACCACAAAACTCACTAATTATTTATTTATTTATTTTAATACAGATACATGGTACAGCCACAGTGATTTAGTAATAAAGATGACTCTGCAGATCAGTCATCTTTTATTCCTCACAACGCAAAATCAGAGCTTGATCACTTGATCACTCATGTCTTGTTCAAATCGATCAGATTGAGATGCTATTAGGAATCCCCCTCCCAGTGAGCCCCTGCTCGCTGTAAGGCGACAGCAGCGTGTAGTCCAACTTCAATGAGCTGCCGCGGTTCTTCAAGCTCTTATTCGCGTTCAGTTCAGCTATCTTCTTCTCCACCTCCTTGAGCTTCGAACCAAACCGCTTCAAAGCTTGGAGCGCCTTATCATTGCTGGTCCACTCCTCGCTCGCACGCTGGCCCAAATACAGTTCGTCCGACGCGTGCGTGGACAGTATCTCGATCACCGACATCTCGAGAATGGCCTGCAACTTCCCGTGATCGTCTTTAAGAACACTTTGTCGGGGTTAGTTTTCAGTAGCTCGTAGTCGGGCGTGCCGACCTCCGGCATGAACAGCCGGCTCAGGCTTGGGCGGTTGGGGAGGTAGCCGCCGTAGGGATACTGGCCGAAGTTGACGGCGGCGTGCATGGCGGAGGCTATCCAGATGATGGTGGAGCAGATATGGACGAGTGCGGGGAGGGAGTCGAGCTTCGGCCACCATGACTTGTTTTTAAGGTCGCCGTGTCCGACTTCCACGGCTTCGTTCCACCAGGCTTGGAGTTCCGGGTCGTTTCGGATGGCGGAGTCGTCTGGATAGTAGATGGAGCAGTATTCGGTCACCCATGACTCGATCGCCGACCAGATGGTGAGGCCATCGACAGCGTAGGGGTAGTCTTTGACCACGAGCCGGAGCTTAGTAGGGCTTGATGGATCCTCCACTGCCATTCCCCTGCACAAAAACTTGTGATCAGATATAAAATACACTGACTTTTCAATATTCTATTAGCAGTGTTTGTTCAATTGTTAGATTTCATCTAATAAGTCGGGATGTTTGCTGATTGTCGAGATTGGAGCTATACCGCTTGAGAAGATCGGCGGGGAGGGACTGCTCGGTAAAATTCCAGCTTTGTGGTGACAGCCGACAACTCCATGGCGTATTTAGAAGGGAAGACGGAGAGCTCGATGATACCGCCGGCGTTGACAAGAGCGAGCGAGGGCGTTTATGTTCATTGTGTCGCGGTAGTGAGGGACGAGGAGCTTGTTGATGATGGATGGAGAACGCTGAGGTGTCTGTTCGTGGAGATGACAAAAGGCTCCATGATTGCGTGGGTGCGTAGCCTGCCAAAGTACTTTATCAGCAAACAACAGAGGAGAAGGTTGAAAGAGAGAATCAGGGGAATTGGACCCATCACCAGTGGCTGATGAGTTGGTGTACGCCGTAGTCATTGACGGCTGCAAAGCCCTTGGCTAGTTGCCAGATCGCAGCATCGACGCCGAAATCTGCCGGCGTGTAGACGGTGCTTACAGCGCCGTGCTGTTCGCCCTCCGGATGCGGGACGCTGAGCTCGATGGCGACTGGCTTGAGAGTGCCATTTTCTCTGAGGAAGAGAAGCGTTCGGGTGGCAGACTTTGTTCGAGGTTGAATTGATTCGTGCTAGATAAGGCATGAGCGTGTCATGATATTTGATAATGAACAGCCTGTTGCCATTCAGCGCCTAAAAGAGACAGAAATGAAGTCACCGTATGCTCTTTCTCAACGGAACCAGTTAAAGTGGTGAGAGGAGACACTTACTTGTTCCACTGTGAGGCCGTCAAGATTTTGCTCTATATGCTCTGCTTTAATTGTGCTATTCTGGTCTCCATAGACTCTTGAATCGAGATTGCTGGTCGGCGGGAATTCCTTTTAGAAGGAGAGTTACAGTTAGCTCTCTTTGCTTTTGAGCACTGTTCCTCCAGCTTACTTTTTTTTTAATCTTGTTGCGTGGTAGAAAATCAGTCGCGGTAGAGTAAAAGTTTACGCCTTAGTCTTGTCGATTAATTAGCACACGATAATTAAAGAAACAAGAGACACTCCATAATTTTTAACGCTGGAAAACCTCGAAAGAGGGGAAAAAACCGGGGCTAAGATAAAAGCTTCCTATGTATCGTTTGAGTACAAAGTCTTCGATAACGGGATTACAATTGCATATGAGAGGAATAACAAGCGTGTAACAATGATAAGGTTGTAATTCTTGATGGTGGAGATCTTGGAGGTAACTTACGGTGAGAATCTACAGTGGCATGGCCGATGGCGGTGGTTGATGGCCGGGGAGTCGATCTTGCTTGGAGGATCTTTAAGCTTGAGCTCTCTCTTCCTCCTCACTTGCTTTTCCTCTTCTTCTTCCCGCTGGACTCTTCCTTTTCTTGCTTGGACTCTTCCTTTTCTTCCTTGCTTGACTCTACCTCTTCTTCCTTTGGACTCTTCCTCTTCTTCCTTGCTTGGACTCTTCCTTTTCTTTGCTTGACTCCTCTTCTTCTCACCTCACTTCACTTCACTTGGCCTCCCTTCATGTGAGGAATGAAGGTCATTTATAGATGGGAGGAGGGGCATTCTGTAAATTTATGTAAAGCAGTACCACTCCCCTCGATCGGCTCGGATGATTCCTTCGATCATTTGATGTATTTTGAGCATTTGGATGCCCAAATGAAATCGGAATTATGAGATCTAAGGCTCGTTAGATCCGGCTCGTCGAGACGCTCAATTTGACTATAAACACTCCATTTTTGAGAGCTGTTTGGGATTTAATTGATGTCCCAAAGATTCCAATGATATTTAAGTGCTTGATCTCGATCGGTTTTGACTCAAAATTATATCGCCGCGGATTTGTTCTTTGACTAGTGGTATTTTGATAGCCATCGTTCTATATTTTGGATGACATTAGCTTAATCATCCAAAATATATGTTCAATCTTTCGAAAATAATGAATTGAAGTTTTGAGCGTTTTCAGGGGACGTGACTCCGTCGGTGTCACGTGGCCAGCTATGAAGGCTACATGGCCATGGTCTTCTTGCCAACAGCGATGGTCGGATCGGGTCAAATCTCGAAGTCTGCTCGAGCGCTTCGGTAGGTTCGCTGAGCGGTCGGCGAAAGCGTCGCGCGGTGCGTCGTCAGTCGCCGGCGAAGTGGGTCAGCCAGCGTCGCTGAATATGCCGGCCGAATTCGCATCAGCCGTCCGACGTTCAGCGTGCAGTTTCATGGCCGTCGTGTGACAGTTGGGTCGCGATGGTTCGGGTCGCGTGACGGTTTGGTCGTCGGCGACAGTATGAAAGGTTCAGTGTATGGCGTTCATGACGGTAGGCGAATAGGCGGCGGAGGCGCGAGCCTTGTCTTGTAGCGTCTGCCCAGCGTCCGTCATCTACACCCATGTAGCGTTTGAGCTCCGTCTGCGCTGATGAGGATTTGAAGGGTTTTGAGCCATTTTTGAGGGTTTTACCCTGGCTATAAATTATAAATTCCCAGAGGTGAGGGAGAGACCTTTCCTCTCCCTTTCTTCTTGAGTGAGGTCCTTTGAGGCAATCAAGAAGGCAATCAAGAGGCGTTGAGGGAAGCGGAGGCGGTCAAGGAGCGATCAAGGCCGGTACATACGTCATGGTTCGGTTCCGGCCTCGTCGTCTTATCGGACCGTCCGGGTTAGGAAGCGATCAAGGCGTACATACATTCGTGGTTCGGTTCGCCTCGTCCGTTCACGGCCTCGTCGGACCGTCCGGGTTAGGAAGCGTCAAGGCCCACGGTCGCCATGGTTCCGATTCGACCGTCCGGTTCGCGACCTCGTCGGACCGTCCGGGTTAGAAGCGATCAGGCCACGATGCATCGTCGTGGTTCCGGTTCGACTCGTCCGGTTCGGCCTCGTCGGACCGTCCGGGTTAGGAGGCGATCAGGCCCACGTTCATCGTGGATTCGGTTTCGACCTCGTCCGGTTCGCAGCCTCGTCGGTTGTCCGGGTTAGGAGGTGATCGCGCGGTACATCGTCGTGGTTCCGGTTCGACCTCGTCGGTTCTTGGCCTCGTCGGACCGTCCGGGTTAGGAGGCGATCAAGGCCCGCGTACATACGTCGTGGTTCGGTTTCCGCCTCGTCCGTGGACTCGTCGGTTCCGGGTTAGGAGGCGATCAAGGCCCACGGTACATACGTCGTGGTCCCGGTTTACCGGCCTCGTCCGGTTTACTGGCCTCGTCGGACCGTCCGGGTTAGGAGGCGATCAAAGCCCACGGTACCTACTTTTTCTTGTAGGAAACTTCGATGGAAGGTTCAACAATTGGCCAGAGCTAGGATGCATCGGTTAGGAACCATCGTCCAGGTATGCTTCGAGAAAGTTTGGTGATTTTATAGCATTGAGGGGATAACTTCTTTCCCTCCCTCTCTCCTTTCTTTGTATATATCCCTCCTTCCTCTTTCTTATGTGTATGTGTGTTTTTGTCGGATCGTAGGAGAAAATTTTACTCAAAGCGTAATGGCCGAGAGGGTCAAAAAGATGCTACGTCTTGAGTGGTACAAAATTCTTCGATTTATTTATTTATATATTTTTTATTTTTTATATTTTTATAGGGTGATGGTCAGAAGAAAACTCATAGTGTGGCGACCACGGACGATATTTCCTCCACTGTCACATCAGATAGTTTAATGGTGTTCCGCATGAAATTTTTCTTCCTCAATGAGTTGGTGGTATTGTAGCTAAAAGTCGATCCGTTGCCTCAGCGGTACTTCACTATTTCCGAGATGACACTTCGTGCTGGAATGCGATTCCCTTTGGCTCCCGACCTGATTGAGATCTTCAAAAAATGTGGCGTGGCTTTGATGCAATTTTCGTTTCGAGCTTTAACGGTCATCATTGGTTTACCTTCTTCAGGGAGCGTGGGGTTACTTTGAACATCGAATACTTGTGCCGAATGTGTAGATTCACATGTGATGCTCAAGGACGTGTTTCTTATCGGACTATAAAGAATTGGATAGAATTTTCAGCACGGGATCCGTCCAAAACTTGGTCTCATTCTTTTATTTGAAGAATGAGTGGGGCCTTCCTGAGAGATGGGGAAGATTGAATGATCTTCCGGATCCATCGCCGATATCGGAGGATAAAATTCTAGCGACTCTTAATATTCCTGACGTGGGAAGCTTGCAACATGAGTTACATTACGTTAGTAAATATATAATTGAAGATTGGATGTTTATAGTTGGTCTTTCCATCCAGGCAGGAAGATCTCACGCTCTTCCGTTGAAGAGAAAGGGTGACAAGAGTTCTCCTCATAGGGTTCTCTTGAGAAGCCCGTCACGGAATCACGGCGGTAGCAATGTTCCATCTTTACGAGAGAAGAACTCGTCTTTGAAATGGCTATGTCGAGATATCGTGGAGATGATGTCCACTTAACATCGAGTTTCATTTGTTTCGACTCATGATGGGGAGTTCGTTACTCTAAAGCAAATTCACGAAGAGGTATTAAATCACATATGTATTGGACGTCAACGGGCAGATGAATTGGTGCGTTGTTTTTCCTTCTTCCTTCTATTCTTCTTTTTCCTCCTTCTTTATGTAACATTGGTGCTGATGATTTTTTTTTTTTCTTCAGGTAACTCAGTCATTAGGATTGATGGCTCATTTGGGTGTTGCCTTAGATGAATGGAATACTGAATTTGTGAAGATAAAATATCTGCGATGCGAGTATGAGCGAAGGATGAATGCTAAAGCTAAAGAAGTGGCGACCTTGGAGGGTCAGTTGACTGAGTGTAGAACTGAGCTGGCGAATATGTCGACTTCTTTTTCTCTCCGTCGGTGGAGCGCCGCGTGATGATGATTGAGGCGAGACTTCGCCATAAGGAGAAGAGGATCAGGGCACTTGCAGCGGATAAGAAAGCATTACAAGATCATCTTTCTGAAAAGGAGCATAGAATGTCAGAAGCGGAAGCAAGCGAGATCGCTTCTAAGGCAGTGGAAGACTTCAAGAATTCCCTGGCTTATCGTGGCACTATTGAAGACTTTATCCAGGAGGCTCGTAACCATATCTTTGATGTTGAAGTGAAGGACTTGGAATGATAGTGTTTAGAGGAGGGCTTCATCCGAGGTTCGAAAGAATTGTTCGCAGCAAGATCGGGGCCAAAATTGAGGATATATCTCCCAGCCAAGCATCTGAAGATCCTTCACCATATTCGGAAGACGAAGGAGTTGTGAGTGGGCTCCAGGGAGCGTCTCCTAGTGATGATGAGGATATCGATATTATGTAGTATCGGTTGTGGATGTCTTTCTTCATCGTTTGTTCCATGTAATGCCATTATCGTGTATCAGGATCTTAATTCCTTCTTATATCATCATTATTAATCCGATGATATCACGGATATACCCTCTTTTTTTTTTATCTTCTCACCCATTTTCCATCTAATTGGTCAAAATATTATTTGGCGTTGCTAATATGGGTGAGTTGGATCCAGGATTTTGACCCATCCAGATTGTTTGTCGAGTGTTATCCGATGACATTAACACGTGTGGGTACAAAGTTTTGACCTCTCTAAGTTATTGGTGAATATTATTCATCGCTAACACGTATGGAAGAGGCCGTGGAAGTCCACCAAGGACCTTTTGACCTTTCACGGGTTGTTTGTCGAGCTTTTCGATGACATTAACCCGTATGGAAGAGATCAAGTCACCAAGGATGTTTTGACCTTTCACGGGTTGTTTGTCGAGCTTTTGCTCGATGACATTAACGCGTATGGAAGAGATCGCAGAAGTCCACCAAGGATGTTTTGACCTTTCACGGGTTGTTTGTCGAGCTTTTGCTCGATGACATTAACCGTATGGAAGAGATCGTGGAAGTCCACCAAGGGGCGTTTTGACCTTTCTGGGTTGTTCGTCGAGCTTTGCTTGATGACATTAACATGGAAGAGGTCGCGAAGTCCACCAAGGATGTTTTGACCTTTCTAGGTTGTTTGTCGAGCTTTTGCTTTCGATGACATTAACGTATGGATGAGATCGCGGGAAGTCCACCAAGGGCGTTTTGACCTTTCACGGGTTGTTGTCGAGCTTTTGCTTGATGGCATTAACACATATGGAAGAGGCCGGGATATTTTGACCTTTCCTAGGTTGTTTGTCAGAGTTTTTGCTCGATGGCATTAACCCGTATGGAAGAGGTCGAAGTCCACCGCGACGTTGGCCTATCCCGGGTTGTTTGTCGAGTGTTTCGATGACTTTAACCCGTATGGAAGAGGTCGCAGGAAGTCCACCAAGGACGTTTTGACCTTTCCTGGGTTGTTCGTCAGAGCTTTTGCTTGATGACGTTAACTTGTATGGAAGAGGTCGCAGGAAGTCCACCAAGGATGTTTTGACCTTTCCTAGGTTGTTTGTCAGAGCTTTTGCTCGATGACATTAACCTGTATGGAAGAGATCGCAGGAAGTCCACCAAGGACGTTTTGACCTTTCCTGGGTTGTTCGTCAGAGCTTTTGCTTGATGACATTAACCTGTATGGAAGAGGTCGCAAGAAGTCTATCAAGGACGTTTTGACCTTTCCTGGGTTGTTTGTCAGAGTTTTTGCTCGATGACGTTAACCCGTATGGAAGAGGTCGCGGGAAGTCCACCAAGGATGTTGACCTATCCTGGGTTGTTTGTCAGAGTGTTTACTCGATGACTTTAACCCGTATGGAAGAGGTCGCAGGAAGTCCACCAAGGACGTTTTGACCTATCCTGGGTTGTTTGTCAGAGTGTTTACTGATGCGTTAACGCATGGAAGAGGTCGCGGAAGTCCACCAAGGACGTTTGACCTATCCCGGTTATTTGTCGAGTGTTTACCGATGACGTTAACCCGTATGGAAGAGGTCGAATATTTGTATGAGCTTGTTGAGTTGACTATTGATCTTTGCCTTTTCATTGGTGTTGCTGACTTGCTTATCTTTTGAGATTAAAGTTGCCCCCCGCCTCCGAATCGAACAAAGTTTGATGAATCTTCATTCTTTCGCTTGCGCTTTAAAAGCTTGAAATGATCCACCTCGATGGTGGTTTTGATCTTGTTGGGAAACTTGGTTGTCATACAAGATGAAATAATGGGAATCGCCTTTCCACGTGACGGCGCTAAGCATGCTGCTAAAACCAGAGAGTAAAAGTTTACGCTTTAGCCTTGTCGATTCCAAAGACACACGGTAATTAAAGAGAACAAGAGACACTCCAAAATTTTAACATGGAAAACCTAAAAGAGGGGAAAACCACTGGCCTAAAAAAAGCTTCCACTATGTATCTATTTGAGTACAAAGTCTTCGATAACGGGATTACAATTGCATATGAGAGAGACAACCGTGTACCAATGATCAGTAATTACATCGATGGTGGAGATGTGGGGTAACTTGGGAATGCAGGTACAATTAAGGATCTACCTGGCGGTGGTTGATGGCACGTCGTCGGCTGAGCGATCGCTTGGAGGATCTTCAAGCTCAGAGCTCTCTTCCTCCTCACTTGGGCTTTTCCTCTTCTTCCTCGCTCGGACTCTTCCTTTTCTTTCTTGCTTGGACTCTTCCTTTTCTTCCTTGCTTGGACTCTTCCTCTTCCTCCTTGCTCAGACTCTTCCTCTTCTTCCTTGCCCCATAAAATCGGCACCAACCTTCAGATCCATCATACTATCCCTACCAAACCACTGAGCCATACTCAAGAACCCCACTTGAGAAACTCGGTATCTTGGTTCGAGACGCCTATGACCAAAGACCTTACATTACAAAACCGGTCAAGTCCCGCTGGGCAGTGCTTAATCATCAAAGTATGAAATTTGACTTGTATGTTATTCTCGAATTTAATCATATGTTGACTGTATAAATGAATTAAGTTCTGCAGGATGACGCTTATATTTACTGGGATAGGCTAACGCTGATTTAATTTATTGATCATATCTACCCAAAGGGCAGAACAATTCATCTCATCTCATATTATATCGCATAATATACAACATCATATTAGGATTATATACAAATATGTTATATTAGTCTCTGTTATATTGCATTAGCCATTAAAATCATCTGTTACATATTTCGTTTCCTCTTTGTTGAACAGTAATGCATAGGATAGATTTGCAATTTTTAAATTTCATCACCACCTAGAAATAATATATTTCATATGCATGCATGAAGGGTTTTGGTATATTTGTAATTTAGGAATGTTAGTAATACCATGCTGTAATACTCCATTATTATATAATATAACAATTTTAAGTAATAGTTCCCGTGGAATATTAAAATAAATAGTAATAGTGATAGTTAATATAAAATTAGCCAAGATGCATTAAAAATAATAGTAAAATAGTAAGTTAAACAAATGGTACATAATCCACTCACCATGAATTATTCTGAAGACCCAATTAATTACCATCTACCCAATCAATGTAGATTTATACAATGATTTACGCCATAAATCCGTAATCTAAGAATATTTTACAAAATGATTTACAAAATGAAATAGAAGAAATGAAAATTACATTAGGTAGATGGATCAAAAATCTGATAATTTTGGTCCCATTAATGATGATTATTAGATCTACACCCAACGATCCACAATCTCAACCTCAGAAGCAGCGGCATCTAAGTAAAACATGAAATGTTAACGGGTAGCTCTCATGTTAGGGTAAAATAAGAATTTACCATAGTAAAAGTAAAAGTAAAAATACCACTAAAAATAAAAAGTTACCTCGAAAAAATAGACATGTATTTGAGTAAAAGTAATGAGAATTTACCTCGTAAAAGTTACCACTGTATAAAGAAAATATTAATTACCGTAGTAAAATAAAGAAGTTAATTCAGTCATATGGCTGCAGTAGCCAAGTAGTAGAAAAGAAACCCGCACACACCCCCTCATTGGTATCAGAGCAGTTAGGTTATGAAAACAACACTGGAACCTGTAGGCATAATTACAAAACCATCAAAGATAGGTCACACTCTGATACCCTCATTGGTATCAGAGCATTACAAAGATCATGGCACCTGTAGTTAATAAATTAAATAGAATTAACCACTCTGATCCCACCCCCTCATTAGTATCGAGCAAGCAGTTATGAAAACAACACTGGAACCTCAGAATATAATTACAAAACCATCAAAGATAGGTCACACTCTGATACCCTCATTGGTATCAGAGCATTACAAAGATCATGGCACCTGTAGTTAATAAATTCAATAGAATTAACCACTCTGATCCCAACCCCTCATTGTATCACAGCAGTTAGGTTATGACAACAACACTGGAACCTGTATGTATGCTTTCAAATCCAAGAAAGCTCTGATCCCCTCATTGGTATCAGAGCAGTTAGGTTATGACAACAACACTGGAACCTGTAGGCATAATTACAAAACCATCAAAGATAGGTCACACTCTGATACCCTCATTGGTATCAGAGCAGTTAGGTTATGACAACAACACTGGAACCTGTAGGCATGCTTTCAAATCCAAGAAAGCTTTGATCCCCTCATTGGTATCAGAGCATTAGAATGAATCTTGAGACCTTTAGCTGTGTTACACCTTTTCAAATCATCAATATGAATCCTGTGACCAAATATCATAGTAGAATGAAACCAAGTAGGCCCATTACCCACAGTATACTTTTAGGAACTACATTAAAGTACCTTAGAAATCCTGGAACCCACAACCTTGTAAAATTAGGAAACATTCTGATACCCTCACTAGTATCAGCCCATTCAATTCTAGGCATGTGGAAACTTAGTAAACATTCGATTCTAGGAACTGTATACATCTATAAAATGATCTTAGCATATTATTGCAGGAATCCCGCCAATGGAACCTACATATAAAATAGAATGGTTAAATTTAGAATTAAGTCCAAAAAATAAAAATCTAGTTACTTTAGAATGTCACAAATGCATATTGGATTAGTAAGGATAGGAATCAAAGGCTTACATAGGAAAAATTTAGGAACAAAAACATTAGTTATCCTCTTTGATAATAGATGGAATGATTTAGCCAGATCAATCATAGGATCTTTCTAAATAGATATGAATGATAATGGAGCTATCATTTACTTTATTCCAAACTTTATCATGGATACAAAAGAATGTATGGAACATTTACAAATCAGCATAAAAACCAAAGGATACAATATGATAGACGGATCATTAAATCTGAGAATTACCACTGGCTTTATAGGAAAAATACAACAACATTCCAATGTAAAATTTAAATTAAACAATGAAGCATTAGAATTAATGTTAGCAAGCCAAGGTATTCGTGCCATAGAAGGAAAGAAATTTAGTTCAGAAATCCATGCAGGAACTGAATGGAATTTACACTCCTTTTTGGAAAAATCTATATTAATCCCAGGAGAAAGTACATCATATGAACATCAAGATGGGAGAATTAGTATGAGGTTTTCCGATTACCATAGAAAACAAAATAAACATGAATCTGATGATGATTTAGAATCTATTCAGTCTGAATTGGAAGAAAGATCTACAAGATAATGGCAGACATTGATCAAAATATTACATATGCAGAATTGCAAGGATTATGTATTTACTAGGAATATAACTAGGATGAATAACTGTGAACATCTCTTCGAGTTAGGAAAAGGTAGTATGACTAAAGAATGTATCCATTGTAACTATTACCCAGATAAATATCGTAGGTATAGATGTCAACTATGTCTTATTGAAATATGCCATTTATGTTTAAAAAAACATCATAATCAAAATCATCGTGATTATATTAAACCTAAAGAGACTATCGATATAGCAAACATTCTAGAAAAAATCAATTTTGAAATAGGAAAAATCCACCTAGGAATGGATAAGATACTCTTCAGATTAGAAAAGTTGGAAGAAAGGGATAAAATCCGTGAAATTCAACATAAGGAATTCATGCAAAAGTATAAAAAGGATAAGCATAAAATCAAATCTGAAATCCGAAAATTAAAAGTAGCTATAAAAGAAAAAAAGTACTTCGTTACAAGGATCAGAATCATCTAGTATTATGAATGATACTATTAGTAATCCTGATGAAGATATTAGAGATCCGGAAGATATTATAGAAATCAATAAAATTGATGATATTAGTGATACAGAAGATAATGATAGAGCTTCTGAAACTTTTAGAGATCCTGAAGATATGACAGAGATCAATAAAATTGATTTAGCTCAAACCCAATCGAATACGATGGTAGCCAAAACATATCCAACCTCATTACTGGCCGTAATGACAAAAATTACTTTTGAGGATAAATCAAAATCATCGTTCAAGCGTTAATAGATAGTGGAAGCACAAATTCAGTAATAACGAAGAATCTATTACCCCACTATTCATAGATTTTCACCCTACAAACATTACCACACATCTTGTAGGTGATACATTATCGTTTGATAAATGTCTCATGAATAGTCAAATTCAATTCTTCAGATTATGAGACTATGAATCTTCAAAAATATATTTTACCCAAAATTCTCGTACACTCCGCACCAAATAGGGAGTTTATATTAGGATTAAACTTTATGCTTAGCGTGGATGGTCAAATCACACTGAGTAAAAATTATTTAACCATTAGTACTTCCCTAATTCAATAGGAATCGAGTTACTGTGTGGTGGGAATAACGCTTCACCAACAACCTGTGAATCACCCGATCCTATCTTAACAACCTATTTAGCCACCTGTTATAAACAGGAACCCATTCACACCTATCATATCCCCAAACCTGAAAAGCTTATTCCAAGCAAGAAATTGGATCATTGTAATGCTCGATACCAATGAGGGGTGTGCGGTTTCTTTTCTACTACTTGGCTACTGCAGCCATATGACTGAATTAGCTTCTTTATTTTACTACGGTAATTAATATTTTTACTGTTACCGTGGTAACTTTTACTTTTACCGAGGTAAATTCTACTGTTACTTTTACTCAAATACATGTCTATTTTTGCTGAGGTAACTTTTTATTTTTACCGTGGTATTTTTACTTTTACTTTTACTATGGTAAATTCTTATTTTTACCCTAACATGAGAGCTACCCATTAAATAGTTCATGTTTTATGCTAATTCATCTGCCTCGTCTGCTACAGGTTCGAGGAGATTGTGGATACGTGTAGATAATAATCCATGCATTAATGACCAAAATTATCAGATTTTGATGATCCATCTACCTAATGTAATTTTCATTTCTTCTATTTCATTTTGTAAATCATTTTGTAAAATATTCCTAGATTACGGATTTTATGCATAAATGCTGTGACCAAATCTACATTGATTAATCGATGGTAATTAATTCGGGTGCTTGCCTAAGAGTAATTGCCATGGTGAGTGGGATTGCTCGTACCATTTTTGACTATTTTTAACTATTACGGTTACTATTCTTAACAGATACGTGTTTACTATGCATTTATTATTTTCATAGGATGCATCTGATGGCTAATCCCTTTAAATTTTATATTAACTATCACTGTTACTATTCATTTTAATATTCCACGGGAACTGTTACTTAAAATTATTATATTATATAATAATGGATTTTTACAGCATGGTATTACTAACAATCCTAAATTGCAAATATACCAAAACCCTTCATGCATGCATATGAAATATATTATTTCTAGGTGGTGATGAAATTTAAAAATTACAAATCTATCCTATGCATTACTGTTCAACAGAGAGGAAACGAAATATGTAAAAGATGATTTTAATGGCTAATGCAATATAACAGAGGCTAATATAACATATTTGTATATAATCCTAATATGATGTTGTATATTATGTGATATAATATGAGATGAGATGAATTGTTCTGCCCTTTGGGTAGATATGATCAATAAATTCATCACGTCGCTCTATCCCATAAATATAAGATCATCCTCGAACTTAATTCATTTATACGTCAACAACATGATTAAATTGAATAACATATACCGATAGTCAATTTCATACTTCCTATTTTAATACTAGCCTGGTCGCCACACGCTAAAAGTAGGACTTACAAAGATACCTTCATCATTTGTGCATAGAATGCCATAGGTTATTAGCGAATTCATGATAACCCTAATATATAAACTTTATAAGAGGATCACATATACTTATATTTGCGAGGAGACAACATTAATTCCCCACAGATAATTAATCATATCTCTCCCGTGGGGAGAACAAATATAACTACTCACGCATCGGCATAATGAAACAAACAAACATTTTATTAGGAAAATAAAAACTTACAGAAATCCTTAAGCTCACGGGCACACTTTTTAAAAGGAAGGCTGATGTTTTTCGACGATATTCGTCTGTCTTACAGACTGACTGATACCCTATTTATAACCAAAACAAACAGACTGAAGGAAATAAAATAAATAGAAAGCAGTTACACTTAATTACATAAGGACATAAAATAGGCTGGCAAAACTATCCGGGATTCCTTTTGGCTAAGTTTTGCTTATGTGGTTGGGTCCCACATATTTAATTTGTGCAAGGTGGCGGGGACCACCTTCTTCTTATGCCTTCTTCAATGTTATGGAGGAATAAGTGGCGGGGTCCATAGAAAGGTGGATTTCTTTATTCCTTGACCTTTTGCTCTTCTTTGGAAGGAAGTAGTAATATCCCTAATACAATCTTGCTGTAGAAGCTGGTAGAAGCTGGTAGATAAAAGATACAAAATACAGCTATACCCATTCCAGAGTATTTGTTCTGTTTAGCATTTCATGTAGTTCTTCATCATCAAGTCCTTCGAACCAACTATTTTTTGATGAAGCATGAGTTTGATATGGGGGATGTCGGTGAAAAATAGTATGATAATCTCCCGTCTATATTTGTGTATGCCAAGTTAAAGCCTGGATATGTAAAAATAGATTGGCATGTCGTTGTGGACAGTAGAAGTGAAATTGAAAAGCTTTTCCTCTGATTATTCTGTTATTGAGGAATATCATCATATTTTTGTCCTGATAGACTAAATGAACATGCCATCTTGGCTTATAAAATCGATACTGGAATTTTGAAATCTGGTATAATCTGTGATGAAGAAGACTTTTTTCAGCATCTGTTGTTATGGGTTGATGTTCTTCATCCTTTTGCTCAGCATGAAAATCCCTGGGAGTCTGTATTATCTCTATGACATGTTTTGCTGCATCCATCAAATCATCAAAATATGGTTCCACAGATTTGATAAGCAGGGTGATGGAGGACATGTCGTGATCTTCAAATAAGTAGCATAATATCCGTTGTAAGTCTGGGTGGTGAAGCAATGAAATCTGCTCGAAATGAGAGTCTCTGTTGATAATTATTTTTGATATAAATCCATAATCTAGCAGATTTTTAATAGACCAGTGATGAAATGATTTTACATATGCTAAATGGAGAGAAAGAGTAACTATCTAAAAGGACAAGGATTAGAACAGAAATGGCAAATACAAGGATTATCAAGATCTAGGGTTTGATAGGAGTATGAAATCCCTAGAATAGGTTTATTTTCAGTATAGTCTGTTCTAATTTTCTCTTGACATGCTACCATATCCTTTTGTTTTGTATTTTTCACAGATTGAAAAAGTTTACTCTTTATTTCTATAGGGATATGTGGTAGATATACATACTAGAACTGCTTTTCTAAATTCTCTTTTGTAATATCTAAGATTATTTTAACTAATTCTTCTCTTTCTGAGGCAAGCTTCTTATTTTTTGCTCGCTCTTTTCCAATTCTTTTTCTAATTTTTCAATTTTTTGATCTTGTTCATTGATTTCTGAGAAGCACTGGTTTAGGTAATGTAAGGTGCTGGTCATAGAACTGGGGTCTGAACCAGTATACCAGAGTTTCTCAAGTAGGGTTTGCTGAGTATGGCTCAGTGGTTTGGTAGGGATAGTATGATGGATCTGAAGGTTGGTGCCGGTTTTATGGGGCAAGGAAAGGTGTCTAAAGTGTATAAGGTTTGGTGGAGGAGGTGAAGCAAAGGGTATATGTGGAGGAGAAGGGTTTGAGATTTGTGAGGAGGATGGATTTTGTGGATCCATGAGATTGTACCTGCAAGAAACAAAAAACAAGCATAATAAAATTAAATATATTTTCTACTGAATTATCCATAGATTAATTCCTGTATTCCTAATTCCTAATTTCTAGGTGATAATTCTTGCGAATCATCTACTTATGGTGGTTTAAAATCCGTAGATTTTAAATCTTTCTTGGGATATTTCATCGCTCGGGATAAGAAATCTGTAAGAAAATTATTTTTCCCTTTTATATGCTCAAATGTAACATTATAGCCATTGCCTTCAATAGTAGTTATAAAATTTACCCATCTCTTACTATATATTTTCTTTTCATTTTTATTTTTATAAAAGTGCACTATAGCTTCACAATCCGTGCGAACTGTAAAGTCCTTTTGTAGAAATAATTTAAATGCATGCAATGCATTGATGACTCCTAATATTTCATAATCTAATGATGTCATGGATGCTGAAAGTTGTTTAAAATTACCTGAAGCATATCTGCATAATTTTTCTATATTTTGAAATGCTTCCTTATATGGTTTTACTTTTAATTCTGCTCCCCAGCCATCTTGTGAGGCATCAACTATTACTTTCTTATAATTCGTTTCTAACGAAAGAGTCAATTTTGGAAGATGTTTAACTTGCTCTTTTACTTTTTGGATTATTTTTACATCTTCTATATTGAAATATTTCTGACCCGTGGTAGAGGTTTTCTTATATAGGGATTTTATAGTTTTTCCTAAATCCTTAATATAAGGTCTAGCGTAATTTAATAATCCTAAGAATTTCTGTAATTCTTTAGTATCTTCTAATTTATCTGGAAATTCTAATACTTTCTTTGCTATGTGGTCTTGTAATTCTATTTCTCCTTTACCAATCTTTTTACCAAGAAAGTTTATGTATTCTCTAGCAATTTCTATTTTCTTTTTAGAGAGAATGATGCCATGTTGGATGCATATTTGTAATATATTCTCAACATGTTTGTAGTGTTCCTGTAAATTATGGGATGCTACCAGAATATCATCTATATATACTAAGACATAATCTAAGTGTCCAAATATTTTATCCATTTTTCGTTGGAAAATACTAGGTGCATTTTTTAATCCAAAGGGCATGATTAACCACTCAGTGTCCTAGTGGTGTTGTGAATCGTGTATGATATTGATTCATCTAACTTAATTTGCGAATCCAGTTCTGTCAATTTACTAAAGTATTTCCTATTCTGGATGAGATTAATTAACATGTCTTTATCTGGTATTTTATACCCATCTTCTTCAGTATTGTCATTTAATCTCTTGTAATTAATCAGCATACGCGCTTTACCTCTAACGTTTTTTTCATGTCCTCGTACGATAAATGCAGCTGACCTATGTTCAGATTTGGAAGGTCTGATTAAACCTAGAGTTTTGAGTTCTACTATCTGGACCTTAAATTCTTCTTTATCAAGAGGAGAGTATTCTAATTCTTTTGTACGAATGACTAAATCCTTATTGATAATTGGTATATTAGCCAATTCCTGATTTTTATCCCAATGTTTTAAAGGATGCTCTCCTTTTATCTGAATTTTCTCTGCTAACTAGAATAGCTTTTCTAGAGGTTTGGGGATATGATAGGTGTGAATGGGTTCCTGTTTATAACAGGTGGCTAAATAGGTTGCTAAGACAGATCAAAGCGACCACGGGTTTTTTCTTTGAGGGTCGGACGCTGAGAGGTTTGTGGTGTGGTGGTAGGTGTATTCAACCCACCACGCTTCACAGCGTAACTCTGATTCCTATTGGTCTGGATAAGGGCTGCATGTTTACTAATGACTAAATAATTTTTACTCAGTGTGATTTGACCATCCATGCTAAGCATAAAGTTTAATCCTAATATAAACTCCCTATTCGGTGCGGAGTGTACGAGAATTTTGGGTAAAATATATTTTTCAGTAAGATTCATAGTCTCATAATCTATGAAGAATTGAATTTGACTATTCATGAGACATTTATCAAACGATAATGTATGCGCACCTACAAGATGTGTGGTAATATTTGTAGGGTGAAAATCTATGAATAGTGGTGGTAATAGATTCTTCGTTATTACTGAATTTGTACTTCCACTATCTATTAATGCTTGAATGATGATTTCAGATTTATCCTCAAAAGTAATTTTTGTCATTACGGTAATGAGGTTGGATATGTTTTGGCTACCATCGTATGATTGGGTTTGAGCTAAATCAATTTTATTGATCTCGTATCTTTGGGATCTCTAAAAGTTTCAGAAGCTCTATCATTATCTTCTGTATCACTAATATCATCAATTTTATTGATTTCTGTAATATCTTTCGGATCTCTAATATCTTCATCAGGATTACTAATAGTATCATTCATAATACTAGATGATTCTGATCCTTGTAACGAAGTGCTTTTTCCTTTTATAGCTACTTTTAATTTTCGGATTTCAGATTTGATTTTATGCTTATCCTTTTTATACTTTTGCATGAATTCCTTATGTTGAATTTCACGGATTTTATCCCTTTCTTCCAACTTTTCTAATCTAAAGAGTATCTTATCCATTCCTAGGTGGATTTTTTTTATTTCCAAATTGATTTTTTCTAGAATGTTTGCTATATCGAAAGTCTCTTTAGGTTCAATATAATCACGATGATTTTGATTATGATATTTTTGTAAACATAAATGGCATATTTCAATAAGACATAGTTGACATCTATACTATGATGATGTTTATGCGGGTAATAGTTACAATGGATACATTCTTTAGTCATACTACCTTTCCTAACTCAAGAGAGATGTTTCGATTATTCATCGGTTATATTCTAGTAAATACATAATCCTTGCAATTGCATATGTAATATTTTGATCAATGTCGCCATTATCTTGTAGATCTTTCTTCCAATTGGTGAATAGATTCTAAATCATCATCAGATTCATGTTTATTTTGTTTTCTATGGTAATCAGAAAACCTCATACTAATTCTCCCATCTTGATGTTCATATGATGTACTTTCTCCTGGGATTAATATAGATTTTTCCAAAAAGGAGTGTAAATTCCATTCAGTTCCTGCATGGATTTTCGAACTAAATTTCTTTCCTTCTATGGCACGAATACCTTGGCTTGCTAACATTAATTCTAATGCTTCATTGTTTAATCTAAATTTTACATTGGAATGTTGTTGTATTTTTCCTATAAAGCTAGTGATAATTCTCAGATTTAATGATCCGGCTATCATATTGTATCCTTTGGTTTTTATGCCGATTTGTAAATGTTCCATACATTCTTTTGTATCCATGATAAAGTTTGGAATAAAGTAAATGATAGCTATCATTCATATCTATTTGAAAAGATCACATGATTGATCATAAATCATTCCATCTATTATCAGAGGATAACTAATGTTTTGTTCCTAAATTTTTCCTATGTAAGCCTTTGATTCCTATCATTACTAATCCAATATGCATTTGTGACATTTTTTTGTTGTCTGATATGTTCCCAATTTGATTTTAAGATTATAGGGAGACTCATTTGATTGATATCGGATACATAGCTAATTTTCTGTTCTGCTAAGGTCTGGATGATAGAAGATTTGGAGAATAATGAGTTGTCATACATTTTCTTCACATTTATTAGATTAAGTTTCCATTATTAAATCTATCTGATTCTATATCAACTATTTCGATATTTTCTATCAAATGTTGGCGATTTCTTCTTAAATATAGCTAATGACCTTGCTTATCTACCATATTTTATAGCTTGTTGATTTTTAGGGGATTATTTCTTTTAATACTATCGAGAGTGTTTGTAGATCCATCGAGCGCTTCATCGTCTTTGTTCAATAAGTTTCAGCTTATGTTCAACTTGTAATGTTTTCTGATGTAATTCTAATAAGAGAATTGTCTGAAAATTTAACATCTTTGGATACGT
Source organism: Cymbidium sinense (assembly GCA_021442155.1). Classification (NCBI taxonomy): domain Eukaryota; kingdom Viridiplantae; phylum Streptophyta; class Magnoliopsida; order Asparagales; family Orchidaceae; genus Cymbidium; species Cymbidium sinense. The sequence continues at coordinate 66,413,172 of CM038221.1, forward strand.
TTGATCACTTCCCTGAATTCCTATATAATTTGTTAATCCTATGGAATTATCATGATATTTCCTAGCTTCTTGTAAAGCTTCCTTATATATCTGTAATTCCTCAAATTTACTCATGCTAAAAGGATTTTCTTGATTTCAACTAGTAGGGCTTCTACTTCTCGTAATTTCCCATTAGCCTTTTCTACAATGTTTTGTGGTTCTTTAACCCTTTTTAATATTTCGGTATTTTGATCTTTAATATAATCTAAATTTTCCCGAGGGAATAGAATTTTTAGATCACTTAATACCTTTGTAGATTTTTCTAAGATTCTATAGACTTTTTCCTGATGAATTTTTAATGATTCAGCAAGTGCTATATGTAAATCAATCAGGCTATTTAAAATTTTATTTTCACTATGGAGTTCATGATTAAAGTCTTTGGGAAAGAGACACATGAATTTGTGATTTTCTAAAGTAACTAGATTTTTATTTTTTGGACCTAATTCTAAATTTAACCATTCTATTTTATATGTAGGTTCCATTGGCGATTACCGATTCCTAAGTGAGTAATACAGTGCCTAAGATCATTTCTACAATACAGATTCCTAGAATCGAATGCACATTAAGTTTCCACATGCCCAGAATTGATTGTTCTAATTTTACAAGGTTGTGGGTTCCAGGACTCATAAGGTACTCTGTTGTAGTTCCTAAAAGTATACTGTGGGTAATGGGTATCAAGATCTAGGGTTTGATAGGAGTATGAAATCCCTAGAATAGGTTTATTTTCAGTATAGTCTGTTCTAATTTTCTCTTGACATTCTACCATATCCTTTTGTTATAAACAGGAACCCATTCACACCTATCATATCCCCAAACCTTTAGAAAAGCTATTCCAGTTAGCAGAAGAAATTCAGATCATAGGAGAGCATCCTTTAAAATATTGGGATAAAAATCAGGAATTGGCGAATATACTAATTATCAATAAAGACTTAATCATTCGTACAAAAGAATTGGAATATTCTCCTCTTGATAAAGAAGAATTTAAGGTCGATGCATAACTCAAAACTCAAAGCTTAATCGACCTTCCAAATCAACATGTGTCACCGTGATTTATCGACGAGACATGCGTAAATCGTTAGAGGTAAAGCGCATGGATTAATTACAAGAGATTAAATGACAAGAAGATGGGTATAAAATACCAGATAAAGACATGTTAATTAATCTCATCCAGAATAGAAATACTTTAGTAAATTTGATTGTAAATCTGGATTCCGCATATTAGCTAATGAATCAATACCATACACGGCATTCACAACACCTCTAGGACACTATGAGGTTAATCATGCCCTTCGATTAAAAAATGCACCTAGTATTTTCCAAAAAATGGATAAAATATTTGGACACTTAGATTATGTCTTAGTATATATAGATGATATTCTAGTAGCATCCCATAATTTACAGGAACACTACAAACATGTTGAGAACATATTACAATTATGCATCCAACATGGCATCATTCTCTCTAAAAAGAAAATAGAAATTGCTAAAGAATACATAAACTTTCTTGGTCAAAAGATTGGTAAAGGAGAAATAGAATTACAAGACCACATAGCAAAGAAAGTATTAGAATTTCCAGATAAATTAGAAGATACTAAGGAATTATAAAAATTCTTAGGATTATTAAATTATGCTAGACCTTATATTAAGGATTTAGGAAAAACTATAAAATCCCTATATAAGAAAACCTCTACTACGGGTCAAATATTTCAATATAGAAGATGTAAAAATAATCCAAAAAGTAAAAGACCAAGTTAAACATCTTCCAAAATTGACTCTTCCGTTAGAAACGGATTACAAGATAGTAATAGTTGATGCCTCACAAGATGGCTGGGGAGCAGAATTAAAAGTCAAACCATATAAGGAAGCATTTCAAAATACAGAAAAATTATGCAGATATGCTTCAGGTAATTTTAGACAACTTCCAAAGATCCATGACATCATTAGATTATGAAATATTAGAGTCATCAATTTTGCATGCATTTAAATTATTTCTACAAAAGGACTTTCACACGGATTGTGAAGCTATAGTGCACTTTATAAAAATAAAATGAAAAGAAAATATATATAGTAAGAGATGGGTAAATTTTATAACTACTATCGCAATGGCTATAATGTTACATTTGAGCATATAAAGGGAAAAATAATTTTCTTACCGATTTCTTATCCGATGAAATACCCAAGAAAGATTTAAAATCTACTGATTTTAAACCACCATAAGTAGATGATTCAAGAATTATCACCTAGAAATTAGAATTAGGAATACAGGAATTAATCTATGGATAATTCAGTAGAAAATATATTTAATTTTATTATGCTTGTTTTTTGTTTCTTGTAGGTACAATCTCATGGATCCATAAAAGCCATCCTCCTCACAAAACTCAAACCCTTCTCCCCCACATATACCCTTTGCTTCACCTCCTCCACCAAACCTTATACACTTTGGACACCTTTCCTTGCCATAAAACACCAACCTTAGATCCATCATACTATCCCTACAAACCAGCCATACTCAAAACTCTACTTGAGAAACTCGCTGTTCGACCCCGCTTCTATGACCAAGACCTTACATTACCTAAACCAAGTTTCTTTAAATCAATGAACAAGATCAAAAAATTGAAAAATTAGAAAATGAATGGTATACTAAATAGTTAAGATAGATCGGATTCATTGTTGGTGAATGTTATTCAACCCACCAACAAAGTAACTGATTCTATTAGTGGATAAGTAGCCTGTGGTTAAATAATTTTACTCGGTGATTTGACCATCCATGCTAAGCATAAGTTTAATCCTAATATAAACTCCCTATTTGGTGCGGAGTGTACGAGAATTTTGGGTAAAATATATTTTTCAGTAAGATTCATAGTCTCATAATCTCTGAAGAATTGAATTTGACTATTCATGCGACATTTATCAAATGATAATGTATGCACCTACAAGATGTGTGGTAATATTTGTAGGCAAAATCTATGAATAAATAGATTCTTCGTTATTACTGAATTTGTACTTCCACTATCTATTAACGCTTGAACGATGATTTGCATTTATCCTCAAAAGTAATTTTTGTCATTACGAATGAGGTTGGATATGTTTGCTACCATCGATTCGAGTTTGAGCTAAATCAATTTTATACCCATATCTGATCTCTAAAAGTTTCGCGCCATTCAGTATCAATATCATCAATTTTATTGATTTCCGTAATATCTTCGGATCTTTAATATCTTCATCGGATTACTAGTTCATCATAATACTAGATGATTCTCGATCCTTATAACAAGTGCTTTTTCTTTTATAGCTACTTTTAATTTTGGATTTGATTTGATTTTATGCTTATCCTTTTATACTTTTGCATGAATTCTTATGTTGAATTTCACGATTTTATCCCTTTCTTCCAACTTTTCTAATCTGAAGAGTATCTTATCCATTCCTAGGTGGATTTTTCCTATTTCCAAATTGATTTTTCTAGACGCTTATATGTCGATAGTCTCCTTTGGTTTAATATAATCACGATGATTCTAATTATGATGTTTTTGTAAACATAAATGGCATATTTCTATAAGACAGAGTTGACATCTATACTTATGATGTTTATCTGGGTAATAGTTACAATGGATACATTCTTTAGTCATACTACCTTTTCCTAACTCAAAGAGATGTTCACAGCTATTCATTACCGTTGCACTTTCCATCTTTCTACAACATTGATTAATCCATTCATAGCATTGTCTGATGTTTGTGATTCAATATCTGATTCCTCATCTGTTATGCTATATATTGTATCTTTGGATTCATTTGATGATATACTAACTACATCATCTTCTAAACCTTGGATTAATAAATTTCTATTTTTATTATAACTACGTTTATTACATTGATTTGCTAAATGATCGTGATCCGGATATAACAATGACATTTTCTAGTTTAGGTCGCTTGACATTTCTATCTTTCCTATATGTTCTTTTTATTTTCTTAAAATTTTTCTTTTCGATAAGTTTTTCAGTGAAAATTTTGAGTAGATAGATATATATTTAATTTGTATGATGCTTTACTTGTTTTTGGATTTTATATTCCCTACATTTTTCTTGTAAGATATTAAAAGTAAAGACAATCCTTGGTCCTATTCCAATATTCCTAGTAGTTTCTGGGGTATAGGTAGTTTTCCATTTTTCATTGATTTTCTTACCTAATTCCCCAGGTAATTTGATTAAAAATCTATTGGATATTTCTTCATCAAAATATCTTCCGCTACTAGCATGTCATATAATTTATATATATTTACCAATCGCTAAACTAAGTTGTTCTAAATTTCTATAGGCATGATCTTGAATATTTGTATTCTGTCTACTAGGATCAAATCCTAAGATTAATGTTCTAATGAATTTGGTAAAATTATATGGATTATTTCCTAATTGACGTAAGGATTCTATTTCACCGCCTTTTAACTTTTGCTTCATTGAATATATTGGCGCTTCTCTAATAATGTTTCTAAGAATGCAAACATATCTCATATTCCACTCTTGTCACTATTTGCCCAAGCACGTACTGCATCAAATTCCCATGTGGAGATTATCGATTCACATCGATTGTCTATTGTAAGATTGTACCATTTCTATTGGCATTAGATTAATACGCTCTACGTGTTCAACTTCTTTACTTGTAATTATTTTCTATAATCAAGAGATGTACCGTGTCTATATGGTCTTCACGGTTCTCCATCTTCTCCACGATGGTGTGATCAAACCTAGGACATTTTCCTCTATCTGATGAAGTTCCTGCTACTACTTCTCCTAAATCCATTTGCTGATTCATCTTAATTTCTCCTAAATCCATTTGCTGATTCATCTTAATTTCTTCTTTCTTGTATTGAGAATCTATTATCTTCCAATCAAAGTCTTGATTTGCTTTATTCTCATATGCTAATTCAAAATTATATCGATTTTGTAATTCCGAATATGCTGTTTTCATACTAAATACATAATCTTGTAATTCTTCATATGTATTAATTTGACTAAAATAAATTTCTTCCATTTTCTTGTAGCTTTTTCTAACTAATAAAGCTTAACATATTAAAGCTTGTAGTTTTCTAAAGTAACTAGATTTTTATTTTTTGGGCCTAATTCTAAATTTAACCATTCTATTTTATATGTAGGTTCCTTTGGTGATTATCGATTACTAAGTGGGTGATACAGTACCTAAGCTTATTTCTAAAGTATAGATACAGGTTCCTAGAGTCGAATGTTTATTAAGTTTCAACATGCCTAGAATTGACTGTTCTAATTTTACAAGGTTGTGCATTCCAGGACTCATAAGGTACTCTGTTGTAGTTCCTAAAAGTATACGTGTAATGGGCCTACTTGGTTTCATTCTACTATGATATTTGAGGATTCATATTGATGATTTGAAAAGGTGTAACACTACCTAAAGGTCTCAAGATTCATTCTAATGCTCGATACCAATGAGGGGATCGAGCTTTCTGATTTGAAAGCATACCTGTTCAGGTTGTTGTCATAATTTAACCGCTTCCTCATACCAACGAGGGTATCGTGAGTGAATCTTTGAAGGTTTTGTAATTATGCCTACTGTTCTGTTGTTTTCATACTAATTGCTCGATACCAATGAGGGGATCGATTTTGCTGAAAAGCATACCTACAGTTCCTGTTGTCATTATAACCTAACTGCTCTGATACCAACGAGGGGTTGGGATCAGAGTGGTTAATTCTATTTACTTTATTAACTACAGGTGCCATGATCTTTGTAATGCTCTGATACCAATGAGAGGGTGTGTGCGGGTTTCTTTTCTACTACTTGGCTACTGCAGCCATATGACTGAATTAGCTTCTTTATTTTACTACGGTAATTAATATTTTTATCGTATCGGTAACTTTACTTTTGGTAAATTCTGTACTTTTACTCAAATACATGTCTATTTTTGCTGAGGTAACTTTTAATTTTTACCGTGGTATTTTTAATTTTACTTTTACTATGATAAATTCTTATTTTTACCCTAACATGAGAGCAACCGCTAAGCACGTTTACGCTAATTTGTCCGCCTCACCGCTGTTCGAGGAGATTGTGGATACGTTGGGTGTAGATGCCTAATAATCTATGCATTAATGGACCAAAATTATACTGCGGATTTTGAGTGATCCATCTACCTAATGTAATTTTCATTTCTTCTATTTCATTTTGTAAATCATTTTGTAAAATATTCCTAGATTCTGGATTTATGGTGCATAAATCTGTTGTGACTAAATCTACATTGATTGGACCGATGGTAATTAATTGTGCGCCAAGAAATAATTATATGGTGAGTGGGATTGCTTCGTACATTTTTGACTATTTTAACTATTACGCTACTATTCCTAACAGATAATGCGTTTTTTATGCATTTATTATTTTCATGATGCATCTGATGGCTAATCCCTTTACCAATTTTATATTAACTATCACCGTTACTATTCATTTTAATATTCCACGAGAACTGTTACTTAAAATTATTATATTATATAATAATGGATTATTACGCAATTACTAACATTCCTAAATTGCAAATATACCAAAACCCTTCATGCATGCATATGAAATATATTATTTCAGGTGGTGATGAAATTTAAAATTGCAAATCTATCCTATGCATTCTGTCAACAGAGAGAAACTAAATATGTAAATGGATGATTTTAATGGCTAATGCAATATAACAGAGGCTAATATAACATATTTGTATATAATCCTAATATGATGTTGTATATTATGCGATATAATATGAGATGAGATGAATGTTTCTCTTCTTGTATGATCAATAAATTCATCACAGTTCGCACTCCAAATATATAAGCATCATCCTCAGAACTTAATTCATTTATATACAACAAGAATACGATTAAATTGAGAATAACATACACGGACATTCAAATTTCATACTTCCTATTTGATGACACACGCCTACGCCACAGTAAAATGACTTACAAAGATACCTTCATCATTTTAAGATAAGGAATCCATCATGAGGTTATTGAATTCATAACTCTAATATATAAACTTTATAAGAGGATCGATATAGCCTATATTTGCGAGAGGAGATAACATTAATTGAGACAATCATATCTCCCGTGGGAGAACAAATATAACTACTCATCTAAGATAATGAAACAAACAAACATTTTATTAGGAAAATAAAAACTTACAGAAATCCTTAAGCTCATGGGCACACTTTTTAAAAGGAAGGCTGATGTTTTTCGATGATATTCGTCTATATCTTACAGACTGACTGATGCCCTATTTATAACCAAAACACATCGACTGAAGGAAATAAAATAAACAGAAAGCAGTTACACTTAATTACATAAGGACATAAAACAGGTTGGCAAAACTATTCGGGATTCCTTTTGGCTAAGTTTTGCTTTTGTGGCTGGGTCCCACATATTTAATTTGTGCAAAGTGGCGGGGCCCACCTTCTTCTTATGCCTTCTTCAATGTTCTGGAGGAATAAGTGGCGGGGTCCATTGTAGAGGCAGTGGATTTCTTTATTCCTCTACGCTTTGCTTTCTAAGGAAGGAAGTAATATCCCTAATACATTTCAGAAGGGTAGGGTAGATAAAAGATACAAAATACAGCTATACCCATTCCAGAGTATTTGTTCTGTTTAGCATTTCATGTAGTTCTTCATCATCAAGGCCTTCGAACCAACTATTTTATGATGAAGCACGAGTTTGATATGGGGGATGACGGTGAAAAATACCGATAATCTCCGTCATTGTATGCCAAGTTAAAGCCCTGGATATGTGAAAATAGATGTGTGGACAAATAGATGTGAAATTGAAAAGCTTTTCCTCCGATTATTCTCATATGAGAATATCATCATATTTTATCCCGATAGCTAAAATGAACATGCTATCTTGGCTTATAAAATCCATACTGAAATTTTGAAATCTAGAATAATCTGTGATGAAGAAGACTTTTTTCAACATCTGTTGTTATGGGTTGATGTTCTTCATCCTTTCCGATGAAAATGAGTTCAGATATTCTATGACATGTTTGTCATCCATCAAATCATCAAAATATGGTTCCACGATTTGATAAGGTGGTGATGGAGACATGTCGTGATCTTCAAAAGTAAAGATAATATCCGTAAGTCCTGTCAAGCAATGAAATCGCTTCAAACGAGAGTCTCTACTGATAATTATTTTTGATATAAATCCATAATCTAGCAGATTTTTATACCAGTGATGAAAGGATTTTACATATGCTAAATGGAGAGAAAGAGTAACTATCTGAAAAGGACAAGGATTAGAACAGAAATGACAAATACAAGGATTATCAAGATCTAGGGTTTGATAGGAGTATGAAATCCCTAGAAAACTGATAGGCGTGGTGGGTTTGATAGGTTTATTTTCAGTATAGTCTGTTATGGGGCAAGAAAAGGGGTCCAAAGTGTATAAGGTTTGGTGGAGGAGGTGAAGCAAAGGGTATATGTGGAGGAGAAGGGTTTGAGTTTTATGAGGAGGATGGCTTTTGTGGATCCATGAGATTGTACCTGCAAGAAACAAAAAACAAGCAAAATAAAATTAAATATATTTTCTACTGAATTATCCGTAGATTAATTCCTGTATTCCTAATTCTACTAAAGTGATCTCTGAATCATCTACTTATGGTGGTTTAATTTTTGGACCTAATTCTAAATTTAACCATTCTATTTTATATGTAGGTTCCATTGGCGGGATTCCTAAACAGGTAATACAGTGCCTAAGATCATTTTTATAGTATAGATACAGGTTCCTAGAGTAGAATGTTTATTAAGTTCCCACATGCCTAGAATTGACTGTTCTAATTTTACAAGGTTGTGGGTTCCAGGACTCATAAGGTACTCTGTTGTAGTTCCTAAAAGTATACTGTGGGTAATGGGCCTACTTGGTTTCATTTTACTATGATATTTGGTCACAGGATTCATATTGATTATTCAAATTAATTTTATTTCTTACAGGTGCCATGATCTTTGTAATGCTCTGATACCAATGAGGGTATCAGAGTGTGACCTATCTTTGATGATTTTGTAATTATGCCTACAGGTTCCAGTGTTGTCCCGCACACCCCTCATTTTTAATCTCTATGGTAGAAGCTGGTAGATAAAAGATACAAAATACAGCTATACACATTCTAGAGTATTTGTTCTGTTTAGCATTTCATGTAGCTCTTCATCATCAAGGCCTTCGAACCAACTATTTTTTGATGAAGCGCGAGTTTGATATGGGGCATGATGGTGAAAAATAGTCTGATAATCTCCCGTCTGTATTTTTGTATGCCAAGTTAAAGCCTGGATATGTGAAAATAGATTGGCATGTCATTGTGGACAGTAGAAGTGAAATTGAAAAGCTTTTCCTCTGATTATTCTGTTATTGAGGAATATCATCATATTTTTGTCCCGAACTAAATGAACATGCCATCTTGGCTTATAAAATCCATACCGAATTTTGAAATCTGCATAATCGTGATGAAGAAGACTTTTTCAAAGATGTTGTTATGGGTTGATGTTCTTCATCCTTTGCTCAAATGAGAACTTTGAGTCAGATATCTCTGACATGTTTTGCGATCCATCAAATCATCAAAATATGGTTTCACGATTTGATAAGAAGACATATCGTGATCTTCAAATAAGTAGCATAATATCGTTGTAAGTCTGGGGTGAAGAATGAAATTTGCTCGAATCTAGTAATAATAATTATTTTGATATAAATCCATAATCTAGCAGATTTTTAATAAATCTCTCATACCAATGAGGGGGTGTGTGCGGGTTTCTTTTCTACTACTTGGCTACTGCAGCCATATGACTGAATTAGCTTCTTTATTTTACTACGGTAATTAATATTTTTACTGTTACCGTGGTAACTTTTACTTTTACCGAGGTAAATTCTACTGTTACTTTTACTCAAATACATGTCTATTTTTGCTGAGGTAACTTTTTATTTTACCGTGGTATTTATACTTTTACTTTTGCTATGGTAAATTCTTATTTTTACCCTAACATGAGAGCTACCTAAAGTTCTCGATGTTTTATGCTAATTCGACGCTAGTTCTGCGGTGAGGGATACGTGGTAGATGCCTAATAATCCATGCATTAATGGACCAAAATTATACTGCGGATTTTGAGTGATCCATCTACCTAATGTAATTTTCATTTCTTCTATTTCATTTTGTAATTCATTTTATAAAATATTCATAGATTCTGGATTTATGCATCATATGAATTAAATCTAAGATACTTTGATTTAATGCTAATTAATTCTGCTTGCCCAAGAATAAACATGGTGAGCGCGTGTAATTTTTTTGACTGTTTTTTAACTATTACTTACTATTCCTAACAGATTTTATGCATTTATTATTTTCATGATGATCTGATGGCTAATCCCTTTACCAATTTTATATTAACTATTACTGTTACTATTCATTTTAATATTCCACGGGAACTGTTACTTAAAATTGTTATATTATATAATAATGGATTATTACAGCATGGTATTACTAACATTCCTAAATTGCAGATATACCAAAACCCTTCATGCATGCATATGAAATATATTATTTCTAGGTGGTGATGAAATTTAAAAATTGCAAATCAATCCTATGCATTACTGTTCAACAAAGAGGAAAGAAAATATATAACAAATGATTTTAATGGCTAATACAATATAACAGAGGCTAATATAACATATTTGTATATAATCCTAATATGATGTTGTATATTATGCGATATAATATGAGATGAGATGAATTGTTCTGCCCTTTGGGTAGATATGATCAATAAATTCATCACAGGTTCGCAGCTCTATCCCGTAAATATAAGCATCATCCTTGCAACTTAATTCATTTATACGCTCAATCATGATTAAATTCAGAATAACATATACCTGGACAACCAATTTCATACTTCCTATTTGATGACACACACATCCTCGGTCGCCACAGTGCGAACTTACAAAGATACCTTCATCATTTTAGAAGAAGAATCCATACATGAGGTTAATGTAATTCATGATACCGAATTTTGAAATGTATAATCTGTGATGAAGAAGACTTTTTTCAGCATCTGTTGTTATGGGTTGATGTTCTTCATCCTTCTTTATCAGGAATTGGCTAATATACCAATTATCAATAAGGATTCATATTGCAAAAGAATTACTCTCCTCTGATAAAGAAGAATTTAAGGTCAGATAAAGAACTCAAAACTCTAGTTTAATCGGACCTTCCAAATCAACATAGTCGCCTACATTTATCGTACGAGGACATGCAAAAATCGTTAGAGGTAAAGCGCGTATGGTGATTAATTACAAGAGATTAAATGACAATACATAAGAGGATCGGCATATAGCCTATATTTGCAGTAGGGAGACAACATTAATTCCCCATGAGACAATTAATCATATCTCTCCCGTGGGGAGAACAAATATAACTACTCACGCATCGGCATAATGAAACAAACAAACATTTTATTAGGAAAATAAAAACTTACAGAAATCCTTAAGCTCACGGGCACACTTTTTAAAAGGAAGGCTGATGTTTTTAATATATCCTATATCTTCTGACGACCGATACCCTATTTATAACCAAAACACACCGACTGAAGGAAATAAAATAAGGGAGGAAAATAGAAAGCAGTTACACTTAATTACATAAGGACATAATACAGGCTGGCAAAACTAAATATGATTCCTTCTGGCTAAGTTTTGCTTATGTGGCTGGGTCCCACATATTTAATTGTACAAGGTGGCAGGGCCCACCTTCTTCTTATGCCTTCTTCAATGTTCTGAGGAATAAGTGGGTCCACTATAGAGGCGGTGGATTTTTTATTCCTTGCTATTACTTGCTTTCTTGCTAAGGAAGGAAGTAGTAATATCCCTAATACATTCTTGCTGTAGAAGCTAGTAGAAGCTGGTAAATAAAAGATACAAAATATAGCAATACCCATTCCAGAGTATTTGTTTTGTTTAGCATTTCATGTAGTTCTTCATCATCAAGGCCTTCGAACCAACTATTTTCTGATGAAGCACGAGTTTGATATGGGGGATGACGGTGAAAAATAGTCTGATAATCTCCCGTCAGTATTTGTGTATGCCAAGTTAAAGCCTAGATATGTGAAAATAGATTGGCAGGCCGTTGTGGACAGTAGAAGTGGAATTGAAAAGCTTTTCCTTTGATTATTCTATTATTGAGGAATATCATCATATTTTTGTCCTGATAGACTAAATGAACTTGCCATCTTGGCTTATAAAATCTATACTAGAATTTTGAAATCTGGTATAATCTGTGATGAAGAAGACTCTTCTCAGCATCTGTTGTTATGGGTTGATGTTCTTCACCCTTTTGCTCAGCATGAAAATCCCTAGGAGTCTGTATTATCTCTATGACATGTTTTGCTGCATCCATCAAACCATAAAAATATGGTTCCACAGATTTGATAAGCAGGGTGATGGAGGACATGTCATGATCTTCAAATAGGTAGCATAATATCCGTTGTAAGTCTGGGTGTTGAAGCAATGAAATCTGCTCAAAATGAGAGTCTCTGCTGATAATTATTTTTGATATAAATCCATAATCCAGCGATTTTTAATGTACGGATGAAAGGATTTGACATATGCTAAATGGAGAGAAAGAGTAACTATCCAAAAGGAGAGAAAGAGTAACTATCTCAAAAGGACAAGGATTAGAAATGTAAATGGCAAATACAAGACAAGGAAGAAACGTAAATGGCAAATACAAGGATTATCAAGATCTGGGTTTGATAGAGTATGAAATCCCTAGAATATTTTATTTTAGTATACCTAATTTTCTCTTGACATTCTACCATATCCTTTTGTTTTGTTTTTTCATGATTGAAAAAGTTTACTTTTATTTCTATTGGGATATGTAGATATACATACCGAACCGCTTTTCCAAATTATCTTTTGCAATATCTAAAATTATTTTAACTAATTCTTCACTTTCCAGTTCTTATTTTTTGCTCGCTTTTTTCCAATTTTTTCTAATTTTTGAATTTTTGATCTTGTTCATTGATTTCAGAATCGGTTTAGGTAATGTAAGGTCTTTCATGAAGTCCAACCAAGATACCGTGAAGTTTCTCAAGTAGGGTTTGCTGAGTATGACTCAGTGGTTTGGTAGGAATAGTATGATCGATCTGAATGTTGGTGCCGATTTTATGGGGCAAAGAAAGGTGTCCAAAGTGTATAAGGTTTGGTGGAGGAGGTGAAGCAAAGGGTATATGTGGAGGAGAAGGGTTTGAGTTTTGTGGATCCATGAGATTGTACCTGCAAGAAACAAAAAACAAGCATAATAAAATTAAATATATTTTCTCAATTATCCGTAGATTAATTCAGATTCTAATTCTAATTTTAGGTGATAATTCTAATCATCTACTTATGGTGGTTTAAAACCAGTAGATTTTAAATCTTTCTTGGGTATTTCATCGCCGATAAGAAATCGAAGAAAATTATTTTTCCCTTTATATGCTCAAAGGTAACATTATAGCCATTGCCTTCGATAGTAGTTATAAAATTTACCCATCTCTTACTATATATTTTCTTCTTATTTTTATTTTTATAAAAGTGCACTATAGCTTCATAATACATGTGAACTGTAAAGTCCTTTTGTAGAAATAATTTAAATGCATGTAATGCATTGATGACTCCTAATATTTCATAATCTAATGATGTCATGGATGCTGGAAGTTGTCTAAAATTACCTGAAGCATATCTGTATAATTTTTTTGTCTTTTGAAATGCTTCCTTATATGATTTTACTTTTAATTCTCGCCTCCCATCTATGAGCATCAACTATTACTATCTTGTAATCTGTTTCTAATGGAAGAGTTAATTTTGGAAGATGTTTAACTTGCTCTTTTACTTTCTGGATAATTTTTACATCTTCTATATTGAAATATTTCTGACCTGTGGTAGAGGTTTTCTTAGGATTTAATAGTTTTTCCTAAATCTTTTATATAAGGTCAAAGCATAATTTAATAATCCTAAGAATTTTTGTAATTCCTTAGTATCTTCTAATTTATCTGAGAATTCTAATACTTTCTTTGCTATGTGGTCCTGTAATTCTATTTCTCCTTTACCAAGCTTTTGACCAAGAAAGTTTATGTATTCTCTAGCACATTCTATTTTATATGTAGGTTCCATTAGCGATTACCGATTCCTAAGTGAGTAATACAATGCCTAAGATCATTTCTACAGTACAGATTCCTAGAATCGAATGCACATTAAGTTTCCACATGCCCAGAATTGATTGTTCTAATTTTACAAGGTTGTGGGTTCCAGGACTCATAAGGTACTCTGATGTAGTTCCTAAAAGTATACTGTGGGTAATGGGCCTACTTGGTTTCATTCTACTATGATATTTGGTCACAGGATTCATATTGATGATTTGAAAAGGTGTAACATAGGAATATTTTACAAAATGATTTACAAAATGAAATAGAAGAAATGAAAATTACATTACCTATACCCCAGAAACTACTAGGAATATTAGAATAGGACCAAGGATTGTCTTTACTTTTAATATCTTACAAGAAAAATGTAGGGAATATAAAATCCAAAAACAAGTAAAGAAACAGTCAAACAAATTATGTCGTAATATCTATACTACTCAAAATTTTCCTGAAAAAAACTTATCGAAAAAGAAAAATTTTCAGACCCCAGTTCTATGACCAGCACCTTACATTACCTAAACCAGTGCTTCTCAGAAATCAATGAACAAGATCAAAAAATTGAAAAATTAGAAAAGAATTGGAAAAGAGGAGCAAAAGTAAGAAGCTTGCCTGTAGTGAAGAATTAGTTAAAATAATTTTAGATATTACAAAGATAATTTGGAAAAGCAATTTCAGTATGTATATCTACCACATATCCCAATAGAAATAAAGAGTAAACTTTTTCAATCTGTGAAAAATACAAAATAAAAGGATATGGTAGAATGTCAAGAGAAAATTAGAACAGACTACGCATCACCAACAACCTGTGAATCACCCGATCCTATCTTAACAACCTATTTAGCCACCTGTTATAAACAGGAACCCATTCACACCTATCATATCCCCAAACCTTTAGAAAAGCTATTCCGGTAGCGAGGATATTCGATCACGAGAGCATCCTTTAAAACATTGGGATAAAAATCGTGAATTGAATATACCAATTATCAATAAAGACTTATATTCGCATAAAAAAAGAATTGGAATATTCTCCTCTTGATAAAGAAGAATTTAAGGTCCATACAGAACTCAAAACTCGCTTAATCGCACTCCAAATCAACATAGGTCATTTCATAGCAGGGACATGCAAAAAATCGTTAGAGGTAAAGCGTGTATGGTAATTAATTATAAGAGATTAAATGATAATACTGAAGAAGATGGGTATAAAATATCAGATAAAGACATGTTAATTAATCTCATCCAGAATAGGAAATACTTTAGTAAATTTGATTGTAAATTTGGATTCTGGCAAATTAAGTTAGATAATGAATCAATACCATACACAGCATTCACAACACCAAGACACTAAGTGGTTAATCATGCCCTTCTGATTAAAAATGCACCTAGTATTTTCCAAAGAAAAATGGATAAAATATTTATTACACACATGTCTTAGTATATATATGATATTCTCATAGCATCCCATAATTTACAGGAACACTACAAACATGTTGAGAACATATTACAATTATGCATCCAACATGGCATCATTCTCTCTAAAAAGAACATCAACCCATAACAACAGATGCTGAAATATGTGGTGTGGTGAAATTTAAAAATTGCCTAAGGATTAGAACAGAAATGACAAATACAAGGATTATCAAGATCTAGGGTTTGATAGGAGTATGAAATCCCTAGAATAGGTTTATTTTCAGTATTCCTATTGGTCTGGATAAGGGCTGCACGTTTACTAATATACTAATTACAAATATTCAAGATCATGCCTATATTAGAGTATCTTATCCATTCCTAGGTGGATTTTTCCTATTTCCAAATTGATTTTTTCTAGACTGTTTGCTATGTCGATAGTCTCCTTTGGTTTAATATAATCAATGATGATTTTGATTATGATTTTTGTAAACATAAATGGCATATTTCTATAAGACAGTTGACATCTATACCTATGATGTTTATCGGGTAAAGTAATGGATACATTCTTTACCATACTACCTTTTCCTAACTCAAGAGATGTTCACGCTATTCATCCTAGTTATATTCCCAAGAATACATAATCCTTGCAATTCTGCATATGTAATATTTTGATCAATGTCTGCCATTATCTTGTAGATCTTTCTTCCAATTCAGACTGAATAGATTCTAAATCATCATCAGATTCATGTTTATTTTGTTTTCTATGGTAATCGAAAAACCTCATATTAATTCTCCCATGTTCGATGTACTTTCTCTGATTAATATAGATTTTCCAAAAGGAGTGTAAATTCCATCCGCATGGATTTCAACTAAATTTCTTTCCTTCTATGGCATAATATGGGTTGCTAACATTAATTCTAATGCTTCATTGTTTAATTTAAATTTTACATTGGAATGTTGTTGTATTTTTCCTATAAAGCCAGTGGTAATTCTCAGATTTAATGAAATACCCCAAGAAAAGCTTCTTTATTTTACTACGGTAATTAATATTTTTACTGATAGACTAAATAATCTAAAGTAGAAAAGAATTCAGACATAAGGAATTAGATTAAAATACTAAGAGTAATTAATACATTTAATTAATACTGTGAATATCTCTTCGAAGTTAGTATGAAAAAGAATGTATCCATCAGAATTATTACCCGTGATAAACATCATAGATGTCAACTCAATGTAAATATGCCATTTATGTTTACAATATATAAACTTTATAAGAGGATCGGCATATAGCCTATATTTGCAGTAGGGAGACAACATTAATTCCCCATGAGACAATTAATCATATCTCTCCCATGGGGAGAACAAATATAACTACTCACGCATCGGCATAATGAAACAAACAAATATTTTATTAGGAAAATAAAAACTTACAGAAATCCTTAAGCTCACGCACACTTTTTTAAAAGGAAGGTCGATGTTTTCGATGATATTCGCCTATATCTTACGAATGCCCTATTTATAACCAAAACACACCGACTGAAGGAAATAAAATAAAAAGAAAGCAGTTACACTTAATTACATAAGGACATAAAACAGGCTGGCAAAACTATCCGGGATTCCTTTTGGCTAAGTTTTGCTTATGTGGCTGGGTCCCACATATTTAATTTGTGCAAGGTGGCGGGGCCCACCTTCTTCTTATGCCTTCTTCAATGTTCTGGAGGAATAAGTGGCGGGGTCCACTGTAGAGGCGGTGGATTTCTTTATTCCTCGGCCGTTACTTGCTTTCTTGCTAAGGAAGGAAGTAGTAATATTCCTAATACAATCTGTAGTTTGGTAGTAGAGATAAAAGATACAAAATATATACCCATTCCGTAGTATTTGTTCGTTAAAGATTTCATGTAGTTCTTCATCATCAAGGCCTTTGAACCAACTATTTTATTTCGTTTCCTCATTGGTATCAGAAATGCTACTTGGCTACTGCATAGGATAGATTTGCAATTTTTAAATTTCATCACCTAGAAATAATATATTTCATATGCATGCATGAAGGGTTTCGGTATATTTGCAATTTAAGAATGTTAGTAATACCATGTTGTAATAATCTATTATTATATAATATAACAATTTTAAGTAATAGTTCCCGTGGAATATTAAAATGAATAGTAACAGTGATAGTTAATATAAAATTGGTAAAGGGATTAGCCATCGATGCATCCTATGAAAATAATAAATGCATAGAAACACGACTGTTAGGAATAGTAACCGTAATAGTTAAAATAGTCAAAAATGGTAATGAGTAATCCTGACTCACCATGAATTATTCTGGCAAACCAATTAATTACCATCGGTCCAATCAATGTAGATTTAGTCACAATAGATTTATGCATAAATCCGTAATCTGGGAATATTTTACAAAATGATTTACAAAATGAAATAAGAAATGAAAATTACATTAGGTAGATGGACACTCAAAATCAGATAATTTTACCCATTAACGATGATTATTGGCATCTACACCCAACGTATCCACAATCTCCTCGAACCTGTAGCAGACGAGGCAGACGAATTAGCATAAAACATGAGCTGTTTAACGGGTAGCTCTCATGTTAGGGTAAAAATAAGAATTTACCATAGTAAAAGTAAAAGTAAAAATACCACGGTAAAAATAAAAAGTTACCTCAGCAAAAATAGACATGTATTTGAGTAAAAGTAACAGTAGAATTTACCTCGAAAGTAAAAGTTACCACTGCAGAAAATATTAATTACCGTAGTAAAATAAAAAGCTAATTACCATATGCAAAAGTAGTAGAAAAGAAACCCGCACACACCCTCATTGGTATCGAGCGCTTAGGTTATGAAAACAACACCTAAACCTGGGCATAATTACAAAACCATCAAAGATAGGTCACACTCTGATACCCTCATTGGTATCAGAGCATTACAAAGATCATGGCACCTGTAAGAAATAAAATTAATTTGAATAATCAATATGAATCCTGTGACCAAATATCATAGTAAAATGAAACCAAGTAGGCCCATTACCCACAGTATACTTTTAGGAACTACATTAGTAGGAACTACATTAGAGTACCTTAGAAATCCTGGAACCCACAACCTTGTAAAATTAGGAAACATTCTGATACCCTCACTAGTATCAGCCCATTCAATTCTAAGCATGTGGAAACTTAGTAAACATTCGATTCTAGGAACCTGTATCTATACTATAAAAATGATCTTAGGCACTGTATTACCTGCTTAGGAATCCCGCCAATGGAACCTACATATAAAATAGAATGGTTAAATTTAGAATTAGGTCCAAAAAATAAAAATCTAGTTACTTTAGAAAATCACAAATTCATGTGTCTCTTTCCCAAAGACTTTAATCATGAACTCCATAGAAAATAAAATTTTAAATAGCTGATTGATTTACATACAAGACTTGAATCATTAAAATTCATCGAAAGTCTATAGAATCTAGAAAAATCTACAAAGGTATTAAGTGATCTAAAAATTCTACTCCCTCAGGAAAATTTAGATTATATTAAAGATCAAAATACCAAAATATTAAAAAGGGTTAAAGAACCACAAAACATCAGAAAAGGCTAATGGAAATTACAGTAGAAGCCCTACTAGTTGAAATCAAGAAAATCCTTTTAGCATGAGTAAATTTGAGGAATTACAGATATATAAGGAAGCTTTACAAGAAGCTAGAAATATCATGATAATTCCATGATTAACAAATTATATAGAATTGGGAAGTGATCAAACGATCCAAAGATGTTAAATTTTCGGACAATTCTCTTATTAATTAGAAAAAACATTACAAGTTGAACAAAAGCTGAAACTTATTGAACAAAGAACAGTAGGCTTAGCAACTCAAAGGATCTACAAACACTCTCTGATAGTATTAGTACCGAAAAAGAAATAATCCCCTATCAAAAATCAACAAGCTATAAAATATGGTAGATAAGCAAGGTCCGTTAGCTATATTTAAGAAGAAATCGCCAACATTTGATAGAAAAATATCAGAAATAGTTGATATAGAATCACAATTAGATAGATTTAATAATGGGAAACTTAATCTAATAAATGTCAGGAAGAAAATGTATGACAACTCATTATTCTCCAAATCTTCTATCATCCAGACCTTAGCAGAACAGAAAATTAGCTGTGTATCTGATATCAATCAAATGAGTCTCCCTATAATCTTCAAATCAAATTGGGAACAGATCAAACAACAAAAAATGTCACAAATGCATATTGGATTAGTAATGATAGGAATCAAAGGCTTACATAGGAAAAATTTAGAACAAAATATTAGTTATCCTCTTTGATAATGATGGAATGATTTAGCCAGATCAATCATAGGATCTTTCGAAATAGATATCAATGATAATGGAGCTATCATTTACTTTATTCCAAACTTTATCATGGATACAAAAGAATGTATGGAACATTTACAAATTGGCATAAAACCCGAAGAACACAATATGATAGCCGGATCATTAAATCTGAGAATTACCACTGGCTTTATAGGAAAAATACAACAACATTACAATGTAAAATTTAAATTAAACAATGAAGCATTGGAATTAATGTTAGCAAGGTATTCGTACATAAGGAAAGAAGAAATTTAGAAATCCATGCAGGAACTGAATGGAATTTACACTCCTTTTTGGAAAAATCTATATTAATCCCAGGAGAAAGTACATCATATGAACATCAAGATGGGAGAATTAGTATGAGGTTTTCCGATTACCATAGAAAAAATAAACATGAATCTGATGATGATTTAGAATCTATTTAGTCTGAATTGGAAGAAAGATCTACAAGATAATGGCATATTGATCATACATATGCACTGCAAGGATTATGTATTTACTAGAATATAATTAGATGAATAACTGTGAAAATCTCTTCAAGTTAGGAAAAGGTAGTATGACTAAAGAATGTATCCATTATAACTATTACCCAGATAAACATCATAGGTATAGATGTCAACTCTGTCTTATAGAAATATGCCATTTATGTTTACAAAAACATCATAATCAGAATCATCGTGATTATATTAAACCAAAGGAGACTATCGACATAGCAAATAGTCTAGAAAAAATCAATTTGGAAATAGGAAAAATCCACCTAGGAATGGATAAGATACTCTTCAGATTAGAAAAGTTGGAAGAAAGGGATAAAATCCATGAAATTCAACATGAATTCATGCAAAAGTATAAAAGGATAAGCATAAGATCAAATCTAACCAAAAAATTAAAAGTAGCTATAAAGGAAAAGCACTCGTTACAGGATCGAATCATCTAGTATGAATGATGATACTATTAATCGATGAAGATATTAGAGATCAAGATATTACGTAAATCAATAAAATTGATGATATTAGTGACAAGATAATGATAAGCTTCAAACTTTTAGAGAAGATCAATAAAATTTATTTAGCTCAAACCCAATCAAATAATGATAAAACATATATCCAACCACACACCGTAATGACAAAAATTACTTTTGAGGATAAATCTAAAATCATCGCTCAATAGATAGTGGAAGTACAAATTCAAGAATAACAAGAATCTATTACCACCACTATTCATGATTTTCACCCTACAAATATTACCACATCTTGTAGCATACATTATCGTTGATAAATGTCTCATGAATAGTCAAATTCAATTCTTCATGATTATGAACTAATCTTACAAAAAATATATTTTACCCAAAATTCTCGCACTCGCACCTAATGGGGAGTTTATATTAGATTAAACTTTATGCTTAGCATGGATGGTCAAATCACACAAAGTAAAAATTATTTACATTAAGAAACATGCCTTATCCGCACTAATAGGAATTAGAGTTATAAGCTGGTGGGTTGAATACACCCCACCACACCACAAACCTCGCCACGATCCGCCTTAGTAACCTATTTAGCCACCTTATAAAGTGAACCCATTCACACCTATCATATCCCCAAACCTCTAGAAAAGCTATTCCAGCAGCGAAATTCGATAATAGAGAGCATCCTTTAAAACATTGGGATAAAAATCGTGAATTAATATACCAATTATCAATAAGGATTTAGTCATTCGCATAAAAAGAATTAGAATACTCTCTTGATAAAGAAGAATTTAAGGTCCATAGCGTAACTCAAAACTCTGTTTAATCGCACCTTCCAAATCAACATAGGTCACCGATTTATCGCATTTACATGCAAAAAATTGTTAGAGGTAAAGCGATAGATTAATTACAAGAGACAATACTAAGAAGATGGGTATAAAATACCGATAAAGACATGTTAATTAATCTCATCCGTAATAAAAATACTTTAAGAATTTGATTGTAACTGATTCTGCAATTGCTAATGAATCAATACCATACACGGTATTCACAACACCTCTAGGACAATATGAGTGGTTAATCATGCCCTTCGGATTAAAAAATGCACCTAGTATTTTCCAGAAAATGGATAAAATATTTGGACACTTAGATTATGTCTTAAGATATAGATGATATTCTAGTAGATCCCATAATTTATGTGAACACTACAAAAACATGTTGAGAACATATTACAATTATGCATCCAACATGGCATCATTCTCTAAAAAAGAAAATAGAAATTAAAGAATACATAAACTTTCAAAAGATTGGTAAAGGAGAAATAATTACAAGACCACACAAAGTATTAGAATTTTGATAAATTAGAAGATACAAGGAATTATAAAAATTCTGAGATTATTAAATTATGCTAGAATCTTATATAAAGATTTAGAAAACTATTAAATCCCTATATAAGAAAACCTCAACTACGGGTCAGAAATATTTCAATATAGAAGATATAAAAATTATCCAGAAAGTAAAAGAGCAAGTTAAACATCTTCCAAAATTGACTCTTAGAAAAGCATTACAAGATAGTAATAGTTGATGCCTCACAAGATGGCTGGGGAGCAGAATTAAAAGTCAAACCATATAAGGAAGCATTTCAAAATACTGAAAAATTATGCAGGTATGCTTCAGGTAATTTCAGGCAACTTCCAGCATCCATGACATCATTAGATTATGAAATATTAGGAGTCATCAATGCATTGCATGCATTTAAGTTATTTCTACAAAGGACTTTTTACAATTGCGGTTGTGAAGCTATAGTTTTATAAAAATAAAAATGAAAAGAAAATATATAGTAAGAGATGGGTAAATTTTATAACTACTATCGAAGGCAATGGCTATAATGTTACATTTGAGCATATAAAGGGAAAAATAATTTTCTTCTTGATTTCTTATCCCGGCGATGAAATACCAGAAAGATTTAAAATCTGATTTTAAACCACCATAAGTAGATGATTAGCAAGAATTATCACCTAGAAATTAGGAATCAGGAATCTGAGGAATTAATCTACGGATAATTCAGTAGAAAATATATTTAATTTTATTATGCTTATTTTTTATTTCTTGCAGGTACAATCTCATGGATCCACAAAACTCAAACCCTTCTCCTCCACATATACCCTTTGCTTCACCTCCTCCACCAAACCTTATACACTTTGGACACCTTTAGCACCAACCTTGGATCCATCATACTATCCCTACCAAACCAGCCATACTGAGAAACTTCTAGTATCTTTGGTTCGACAGGTTATGACCAGCACCTTACATTACCTAAACCAGTGCTTCTCAGAAATCAATGAACAAGATCAAAAAATTGAAAAATTAGAAAAAGAATTGGAAAAAGAGCGAGCAAAATAAGAAGCTTTCAGTGAAGAATTAGTTAAAATAATTTTAGATATTGCAAAAGATAATTTGGAAAAACAGTTCCAGTATGTATATCTACCACATATTCCAATAGAAATAAAGAGTAAACTTTTTCAATATGTAAAAAATACAAAAAAAAAAAAGAATATGGTAGAATGTCGAGAAAATTAGAGCGGACTATGAAAATAAACTATTCTAGGGATTTCATACTCTATCAAACCCAGATCTTGATAATCCTTATATTTGTCATTTACGTTTCTGTCCTTTTCAGATAGTTACTCTTTCTCTCCATTTAGCATATGTCAAATCCTTTCATCACTGGTCTATTAAAAATCAGCTAGATTATGGATTTATGTTAAAAATAATTATCAGCAGAGACTCTCGTTTCGAGCAGATTTCATTGCTTCAACACCCAGACTTACAACGGATATTATGCTACCTATTTGAAGATCATGACATGTCCTCCATCACCTTATCAAATCATGGAACCATATTTTTATGGTTTGATGGATGCGACAAAACATGTCATAGAGATATCTGACTCAGGATTTTCATGCTGAGCAAAAGGATAAAGAACATCAACCTATAACAATAGATGCTGAGAAGAGTCTTCTTCATCACAGATTATACCAGATTTCAAAATTCCAGTATGGATTTTTTAAGCCAAGATGGCATGTTCATTTAGTCTATCAGGACAAAAATATGATGATATTCCTCAATAACAGAATAATCAGAGGAAAAGCTTTTCAATTACATTGTCCCCGGCATGCCAATCTATTTTCACATATCCGGGCTTTAACGCATATATGACGGAGATTATCAGACTATTTTTCACCGTCATCCCCCATATCAAACTCGTGCTTCATCAGAAAATAGTTGGTTCGAAGGCCTTGATGATGAAGAACTACATGAAATGCTAAGCAAACAAATACTGGAATGGGTATAAATTTGTATCTTTATCTATCTAAACCGAGCTTCTACATGAATGTATTAGGGATATTACTTC
The DNA here is from genome assembly GCA_021442155.1 of Cymbidium sinense. NCBI lineage: Eukaryota > Viridiplantae > Streptophyta > Magnoliopsida > Asparagales > Orchidaceae > Cymbidium > Cymbidium sinense. Next base: position 66,437,573 of record CM038221.1, read on the forward strand.
TTCCTTAGAGAAAGCAGTAGCGTAGAGGAATAAAAAATCCGCCTCTGTGGACCCGCCACTTATTCCTCGAACATTGAAGAAGGCATAAGAAGAAGGTGGGCCCGCCTGTACAATTAAATATGTGGGACCACATAAGCAAGCAAAACTTAGAGAAGGAATCATATTTAGTTTTCGTATTATGTCCTTATGTAATTGTAGCTGCTTTCTATTTTTCCTATTTTAATTACGATGGTGTGTTTTGGTTATAAATAGGGTATTAGATGTAAGATATAGGCGAATATCTGAAAAAACATCATTCCTTTTAAAAGTGTGCGTGAGCTTAAGGATTTACGTAAGTTTTATTTTCCACAATAAAATGTTTGTTTGTTTTTATCGCGATGTAGTTATATTTGTTCTACGGGAGAGATATGATTAATTGTCTCATGGGAAATTAATGTTGTCTCCCTACTGCAAATATAGGCTATATGCCGATCCTCTTATAAAGTTTATATATTAGGTGTTATGAATTACCTTTAACCTCATGTTGGATTCTTCTAAAATGATGAAGGTATCAAGTCCACTACTTTACGTGTGGCGGCGACCAGCTAGTGTGTCATCAAATAGGAAGTATGAAATTGATTTGTCGTATATGTTATTCGAATTTAATCGTATTCTTGTTGAGCTATAAATGAATTAAGTTCGAGGATGATCTTATATTTACGGGATAGACTGCGCGTGATGAATTTATTGATCATGTCTACCTAAAAGTAACAATTCATCTAATCGTATTATATCATATAATATACATCATTAGGATTATATACAAATATGTTATATTAGCCTCTGTTATATTGCATTAGACATTAAAATCATCTATTATATATTTCGTTTCCTCTCTGTTGAACAGTAATGCATAGGATAGATTTGCAATTTTTAAATTTCATCACCACCAAATAATATATTTCATATGCATGCACGAAGGGTTTTGGTATATTTGTAATTTAGGAATGTTAGTAATACCATGCTGTAATAATCCATTATTATATAATATAATAATTTTAAGTAACAGTTCCCGTGGAATATTAAAATGAATAGTAACAGTGATAGTTAATATAAAATTGGTAAAGAGATTAGCCATCAGATGCATCCTATGAAAATAATAAATGCATGATAAACATTCTGAATAGTAGCAGTAATAGTTAAAAAAAAATAGTCAAAATGTACGACGATCCACTCACCGAATTATTCCAATTAATTTATCGGTCCAATCAATGTAGATTTAGTCAATGATTTATGCATAAATCCGTGAATCTAGAATATTTTACAAAATGATTTACAAAATGAAATAGAAGAAATGAATTACATTAGGTAGATGGATCAAATCCAGATAATTTTGGTAATTAATCATGAATTATTAATCAACGTATTGATCTCTGACCGGGGCAATCAATAGAATAAAACATGAGCTGTTTAACGGGTAGCTCTCATGTTAGGGTAAAAATAAGAATTTACCATAGTAAAAGTAAAAGTAAAAATACTATGGTAAAAATAAAAAGTTACCTCACCAAAAATAGACATGTATTTGAGTAAAAGTAACAGTAGAATTTACCTCGGTAAAAGTAAAAGTTATCACTACGATGAAATATTAATTACCGTAGTAAAATAAAGAAGGAATTATCGTATGGGCTGCTAGCAGTAGTAGAAAAGAAACCCGCACACAACCCCTCATTCGTATCAGAGCATTACAAAGATCATGGCACCTGTAGTTAATAAATTAAATAGAATTAACCACTCTGATCCCAACCCCTCAATGGTATCAGAGCAGTTAGGTATGAAAACAACACTGGAACCTGTAGGTATGCTTTCAAATCCAAGAAAGCTCGATCCCCATTGGTATCAGGCATTAGAATGAATCTTGAGACCTTTAGTTTGTGTTACACCTTTTCAAATCATCAATATGAATCCGTGACCAAATATCATAGAATGAAACCAAGTAGAGTACTTACTTTTAGAACTAGTAGGAACTACATTAAATTTAGAAATCCGGAACCCACAACCTTGTAAAATTAGGAAACATTCTTACTCACTAAGACGCCATTCTAGGCATGTGGAAACTTAGTAAACATTCGATTCTAGGAACTGTATATCTTATAAAATGATCTTAGGCCGTATTGCACAGGAATCCAATGGAACCTACATATAAAATAGAATGGTTAAATTTAGAATTAGGCCCAAAAAATAAAAATCTAGTTACTATAGAAAATCACAAATTCATGTGTCTCTTTCCCAAAGACTTTAATCATGAACTCCATAGTGAAAATAAAATTTTAAGTGCACATACATTATCGTTTGAAAAATGTCTCGTGAATAGTCAAATTCAATTCTTCATAGATTATGAGACCATGAATCTTACTGAAAAAAATATATTACCCAAAATTCTCGAGCACTCCGCACCGAATAGGGAGTTTATCTTAGGACTAAACTTTATGCTTAGCATGGATGGCCAAATCACACTGAGTAAAAATTATTTAACCATTAGTAAACGGACAGCCCTTATCCAGACCAATAGGAATCAGAGTTACGCTGTGAAGCGTGGTGGGTTGAATAGCAACGCATCACCAACAACCTGTGAATCACCCGATCCTATCTTAACAACCTATTTAGCCACCTGTTATAAATAGGAACCCATTCACACCTATCATATCCCCAAACCTTTAGAAAAGCTATTCCAGTTAGCAGAGGAAATTCAGATCATAGGAGAGCATCCTTTAAAACATTGGGATAAAAATCAGGAATTGGCTAATATACCAATTATCAATAAAGACTTAGTCATTCGTACAAAAGAATTGGAATATTCTCCTCTTGATAAAGAAGAATTTAAGGTCCAGATAGCAGAACTCAAAACTCTAGGCTTAATCAGACCCTCCAAATCTAAACATAGGTCAGCTGCATTCATAGTACCAGGACATGCAGAAATCGTTAGAGGTAAAGCACGTATGGTAATTAATTATAAGAGATTAAATGACAATACTGAAGAAGATGGGTATAAAATACAAGATAAAGACATGTTAATTAATCTCATCCAGAATAGGAAATACTTTAGTAAATTCGATTGTAAATCTGGATTCTGGCAAATTAAGTTAGATAATGAATCAATACCATACACAGCATTCACAACACCACTAGGACACTATGAGTGGTTAATCATGCCCTTTGGATTAAAAAATGCACCTAGTATTTTCCAGCGAAAAATGGATAAAATATTTGGACACTTAGATTATGTCTTAGTATATATAGATGATATTCTAGTAGCATCTCATAATTTACAAGAACACTACAAACATGTTGAGAACATATTACAAATATGCATCCAACATGGCATCTCTAAAAGAAAATAGAAATTGCTAGAGAATACATAAACTTTCTTGGTCAAAGATTGGTAAAATAGAATTACAAGACATAGCAAAGAAAGTATTAGAATTTCGGATAAATTAGAAGATACTAATTACAAAAATTCTTAGGATTATTAAATTATCTAGACCTTATATAAATGATTTAGGAAAAACTATTAAATCCACATATAAGAAAACCTCTACTACAGATTGAAATATTTCAATATAGAAGATGTAAAATAATCCAAAAAGTAACAGAGAAAGTAAAACATCTTCCAAAATTGACTCTTCCGTTAGAAACGGATTACAAGATAGTAATAGTTGATGCCTCACAAGATGGCTGGGGAGCAGAATTAAAAGTAAAACCATATAAGAAAGCATTTCAAAATCTGAAAAAATAGATATGCTTGTAATTTTAAACAACTTCCGACATCATTAGATTATGAAATATTAGGTGTCATCAATGCATTGCATGCTTTTAAATTATTTCTAAAAGGACTTTCTGATTCGCGCGGTTGTGAAGCTATAGTGCACTTTTATAAAATAAAATGAAAAGAAAATATATAGTAAGAGATGGGTAAATTTTATAACTACTTATTGAAGGCAATGATGGTATACATTTGAGCATATAAAGGGAAAAATAATTTTCTTCTTGATTTCTTATCGGCGATGAAATACCCCAAGAAAGATTTAAAATCTGGATTTTAAACCACCATAAAGTAGATGATTCGCCAAAAATTATCACTAGAAATTAGGAATTAGAATACGAGTGTCTGAATAATTCAGTAGAAAATATATTTAATTTTATTATGCTTGTTTTTTGTTTCTTGCAGGTACAATCTCATGGATCCACAAAAGTCATCCTCCTCACAAAACTCAAACCCTTCTCCTCCACATATACCCTTTGTTTCACCTCCTCCACCAAACCTTATACACTTTGGACACCTTTCCTTACCCCATAAAATCGGCACCAACCTTCAGATCCATCATACTATCCATACCAAAACCACCGAGCCATACTGAAACCCTACTGAGAAACTCATATCTTCTCCCCAGTTCTATGACAAGCACATTACATTACATAAACCAGTGCTTCTCAGAAATCAATGAACAAGATCAAAAAATTGAAAAATTAGAAAAAGAATTGGAAAAAGAGTGAGCAAAAAATAAGAGTTTTGCCTAAGAGAAGAATTAGTTAAAATAATCAGATATTACAAAAGAGAATTTGGAAAAGGTTCCAAAGATGTATATCTACCACATATCCCTATAAATAAAGAGAACTTTTTTCAATCTGTGAAAAATACAAAACAAAAGGATATGGTAGCATGTCAAGAGAAAATTAGAAATACTATAAAAATAAACATATCTAGGATTTCATACTCCTATCAAACCCTAGATCTGATAATCCTATTTGCCATTTTTGCTCTAATCTTGTCCTTTTCGTGATAGTTACTCTTTTCTCCATTTAGCATATGTAAAATCCTTTCATCACTCTATTAAAAATCGCTAGATTATGGATTTATATCAAAAATAATTATCGCCAGAGACTCTCGCTTTGCATTTCATTGCTTCACCACCCAGACTTACAACGGATATTATGCTACTTATTTGAAGATCACGACATGTCCTCCATCACCCGCTTATCAAATCGGGAACCATATTTTGATGATTTGATGCAAAGAAACATGTCATAGAGATACAGATGTGGATTTTCATGTAGTAAAAGGATGAAGAACATCAACATAACAAATGACAAAAAGTCTTCTTCATCACAGATTATACCAGATTTCAAAATACCAGTATGGATTTCATAAGCCAAGATGGCATGTTCATTTAGTCTATCGTGACAAAATATGATGATATTCCTCAAATGTAATAATCGAAAAGTTTTCAATTTCAATTCTACCGCCACATATGCCAATCTATTTTCACATATCCGTGCTTTAACTGCATACACAAATAGACGGAGATTATTTAACTATTTTCACCATCCCCATATCAAAACTTGTTTCAAAAAATAGTTCAAGGCCTCGATGAAGAACTACATGAAATGCTAAACGTAACAAATACTATTGTATAATCAGATTTTATATCTTTTATCTACCGCCTTCTACCAGCCTTCTATAAGAAGATCAGATAGATATTACTACTTCCTTCCTTAAAAGAGTTGAGTAATGAATAAAGAAATCCACCGCCTCTACAATGGACCCCACCATTATTCCTCCGCATTGAAGAAGGCATAAGAAGCGCCTCACCACCTTGCACAAATTAAATATGGGACCCACATAAGCAAAACTTAGCCAAGAAATCATATTTTTTTTCCACCAGATATGTCCATGTAATGTGTAACTATTTTCTATTTTCCCTTATTTTATTTCCTTCACCGATGTTTTTTATTATAAATAATCGTCGTCAAGACATGAAATATCGTCGAAAAACATCGCCCTTCCTTTTAAAGTGTGCCCGTGAGCTGGGGATTGTAAGTTTTATTTTCCTAATAAAATGTTTGTTTCATTATGCCGATGCGTGAGTAGTTATATTTGTTCTCCCCAATATGATAGAATTGTCTCACGGGAAATTAATGTTATTCCCTACTAAATATAGTTATATGCCGATCCTCTTATAAAGTTTATATATGATCACATCGCTAATAACCTCTATGACCGATTCTTATCGCTTCTAAATGATGTGTTGTAAGTCCCGCCGCTCATTACTTTGTATCGCAATTAAATGTAAGTATGAAATATCCAGATGTTATTCAATTTAATCATGTTAGCTGAATCAGATAAATGAATTAAGTTGGATGATCTTATATTTAATGAAGCTAACCTCATTTAATTTATTGATCATATCTACCCAAAGCGTAACAATTCATCTCATCCCATATTATATCACATAATATATACAACATCATATAGATTATATACAAATATGTTATATTAAATTGCATTAGCCATTAAAATCATCTTTACATATTTCGCTTTCCTCTCTGTTGAACAGTAATGCATAGATAGATTTGTAAATTTCATCACCACCTAGAAATAATATATTTCATATGCATGCATGAAGGGTTTTGGTATATTTGCAATTTAGGAATGTTAGTAATACCATGCTGTAATACTCCATTATAATATAATATAACAATTTTAAGTAACAGTTCCCGTGGAATATTAAAATGAATAGTAACAGTGATAGTTAATTTAAAATTGGTAAAGGGATTAAATCGATGATCCTTTAAAATAATAAATACACAGTAAACACGATTAAAAGAATAAAACCGTAAAATAGTTCAAAAATACGAAAGTAATCCTATCACCACGATTATTCTAAAAGACCAATTAATCATCTACAATCAATGTAGATTTAGTCACAATAGATTTATGCACCATAAATCCAGATTCTAAGAATATTTTACAAAATGATTTACAAAGAAGAAATGAAAATTACATTAGGTAGATGGATCACTAAAAATCCATAAGATAATTTTTTCCATTAATACATGTATTATTGATCTACACAACGATCCACAATCTCCTCAACTCAGTAGCAGGCAGCATTAAGATAAAACATGACCGCTTAATAAAATTTCATGTTAGGTAAAAATAAGAATTTACCATAGTAAAAGTAAAGTAAAAATACCACTCAGAAAATAAAAGTTACCCCAGAAAAAATAGACATGTATTTGAGCAAAACTAACAGTAGAATTTACCTAAAGTAAAATTATCTCGACAATGAAAATATTAATTACAGAAGAAATGTTATTACATACTACCAGTCAAGAGTAGAAAAGAAACCAAGACACAATTTTATTAACGATTTTAAAGATCTACATAACGATCCACAATTCCTAAACCAAAGAGAAAAGATATAGTTGCTATAGAGTAGAAAATAAGATTTACCATAGTAAAGTAGTATACCACCAGAAAAAATAAAATTATCTCAGAAAATTATTTTAGAGTAAAAGTATAAGATTTACCGTAGTAAAAGTTTTATGAGATATTACCGTCATAAGAATGAGTTTAATCAACATATTGCAGTAGTATAAAAGAAACACATCTACTAGCTTAGAAAAGAAATGAGGTGTGCGGGTTTCTTTTAATTATTACACTGCATAACGAATTATTCTTTATTTTACTACTATAATTAATATTTTAATGCTACAGAATTTTACTTTTACCGGTAATTAATCACATTTTTTACTCAAATACATATCTATTATGCTGAGGTAACTTTTATTTTACCGTATTTTACTTTTACTTTTCTATGATAAATTATTTTTACCCTAACATGAGAGCTACCCGCTAAAATAAATGTTTTACGCTAATTGCCCCGCCTCTGCCACAAGTTCAGGAGATGGATACGCCGTAGACGCCTAATAAGTGACAATTGACCAAAATTATACGGATTTTAAATGATCCATCTACCTAATGTAATTTTCATTTCTTCTATTTCATTTGTAAATCATTTTGTAAAATATTCCTAGATTCCTGATTTACATAAACTGTTTAAAATCTATGACAATCACGAATTAATTCTAATGCTCTAATAATACATGCATGGGATTGCTCGTACTATTTTTGACTATTTTAACTATTACTGTTACTATTCCTAACAGATACGTGTTTACTATGCATTTATTATTTTCATAGGATGCATCTGATGGCTAATCCCTTTACCAATTTTATATTAACTATCACTGTTACTATTCATTTTAATATTCCACGGGAACTGTTACTTAAAATTGTTATATTATATAATAATGGATTATTACAGCATGGTATTACTAACAATCCTAAATTACAAATATACCAAAACCCTTCATGCATGCATATGAAATATATTATTTCTAGGTGGTGATGAAATTTAAAATTGCAAATCTATCCTATGCATTACTGTTCAACAGAGAAACTAAATATGTAACAGATGATTTTAATGCTAATGCAATATAACAGAGCTAATATAACATATTTGTATATAATCCTAATACGATGTCAGAGTATTAAATATAATATGAGATTTGATTTAATTGTTTCGCCTTTCGTAGATATGATCAATAAATTCATCACGTTCGCAATTTCTATCCCGTAAATATAAAGATCATCCTCAGAACTTAATTCATTTATACGCTCAACAAGAATACGATTAAATTAATAACATACACCACCAATTTCATACTTCCTATTTAATAATACACAAATGCCTCGTCGCCATACAGTAAAGTGGACTTACAAAGATACCTTCATCATTTTTTAGCAATCCAAACATGGAGGTTATGCAAATAATTCATGATAACCCTAATATATAAACTTTATAAGAGGACGATCTATATTTGCAGTAGACAACATTAATTCCCCAGACAATTAATCATATCTCTCCCGTGAGAACAAATATAACTACTCAATGACGCAGATAATAAAACAAACAAACATTTTATTGTGAAAATAAAACTTACGTAAATCCTTAAGCTCACTGCACACTTTTAAAAGGTCGATGTTTTTCGACGATATTCGCTTATGTCTAGACCGACCGATCTATTTATAACCAAAACACACCGACTGTAGGAATAAAATAAGTGGAGAAAGCGCTACACTTAATATATAAGGACATAATACGTAAAAACTAAATATGATTCCTTCGCTAAGTTTTGCTTATGTGGTTGGGTCCCACATATTTAATTGTAAGTGCGGGCCCACCTTCTTCTTATGCCTTCTTCAATGTTCGAGGAATAAGTGGTCCACCGTAGGCGGTGGATTTTATTCCTCTACTTACGCTTTCTAAGGAAAGTAGAATATCCCTAATACAATCTCATGCAGGTTCGGTAGATAAAAGATACAAAAATACGCTATACCCATTCCGTAGGTATTTGCTCGTTAAGATTTCACGTAGTCAGGCCTTCAACCAACTATTTTCGACGAGAATAGGATGGGGATGACTGAAAATAGTCCGATAATCTCCCCTATATTTGTATGCCAAGTTAAAGCTGATATGTGAAAATAGATTGGCCGTCGTTGGGACAGTGGAATTGAAAAGCTTTTCCTCGATTATTCTGCTTCGAGGAATATCATCATATTTTTGTCCCGATAAAGACTAATGACCATGCTTAAAAAATCCATACCGAATTTTGAAATCCTGATAATGTGATGAAGAAGACTTTTTCAAGATCTACGTTATTGATGTTCTTCATCCTTTCTTCATGAAAATCCGGGAGTTCATATTATCTCTATGACTTTTATTTATCCATCAAATCATAAAATATGCCACCAAATTTGATAAGTGCGTGATGGAGGACATGTCGTGATCTTCAAAAGATAATATCCGCTGTAAGTCAGGTGGTGCTAAAGCAGTTTTCGCCAGCAGAGCAATAACTATAGCACGGGCGATGGAGTATCACGATGAAGATGAATAGGAAAGATAATAGCCTGTGGACAAGAACTGGAAATACCGGATTTTATTTTGTATAGGTGAAATTCAGAATAAAATTATTTTAACTAAGCCGGTAATTATTTTGCTCGCTATACCTAATTTTTCAATTTTTTGATCTTGTTGATTTCTCAGAAGCAATAGTAATGTGTGTTACTGGTCATAACCTGGTCCTGAACCAAAGATACCAGAAGCTGTAGGGGTTTCTCAGAGGTCGCATTTGGTAGTATGATGGATCCAAGGTTGGTGCGGCTTTATGGGGCAAGGAAAGGTGTCCAAAGTGTATAAGGTTTGCGGAGGAGGTGAAGCAAAGGGTATATGTGGAGAAGGGTTTGGTTTGAGAGGAGGATGGCTTTTGTGGATCCATGAGATTGTACCCGAAGAAACAAATAAGCATAATAAAATTAAATATATTTTCTACTTAATTATCCTAGATTAATTCCTCAGATTCTAATTCTTTTGGTGATAATTTTGTAATCATCTACTTATGGTGGTTTAAAACCTAGATTTTAAATCTTTCTGGGGTATTTCATCGCCGATAAGAAATCAAGAAGAAAATTATTTTTCCCATTTATATGCTCAAATGTAACATTATAGCCATTCGAAGAGTATTAAAATTTACCCATCTCTTACTATATATTTTCTTTTCATTTTTATTTTTATAAAATCTATAGCTGTCACAAGTGAATCAGAAAAGTCCTTTTGTAGAATAATTTAAATGCATGCAATGCATGACTGTAATATTTCATAATCTAATGATGTCATGGATGTTAAGTTGTCTAAAATTAAATATATATCATAATTTTTCTGCCTTTTTTGAAATGCTTCCTTATATGGTTTTTTTAATTCTCCCCATCTTGTGAGGCATCAACTATTACTATCCGTAATCCGCTTTCTAACTAAAGAGTCAATTTTAAAGATGTTTTACTCTTTACTTTTGGATAATTTTACATCTATTGAAATATTTCAACTAGTAGGTTTTCTTATATAGGGATTTAATAGTTTTCCTAAATCTTTATATAAGGTCTAAGATAATTTAATAATCCCAAGAATTTTGTAATTCCTTAAGATCTTCTAATTTATCAAATTTCTTTCCATGCTCTTGCTATTCTCCTTACCAATCTTTGACCAAGAAAGTTTATGTATTCTCTATTTTTCTTTTAGAGAGAATGATGCCATGTTGATGCATTTGTAATGTTCTCAACATGTTTGTAGTGTTCTAGAATTATGGGATCGCTACCGTAATATCATCTATATATACTAAGACATAATCTAAGTGTCCAAATATTTTATCCATTTTGTCGGAAAATACTAGTGCATTTTTTAACCAAGTTCATGATTAACCATATATGGTGTTGTGAATGCTGTGTATGGTATTGATTCATTATCTAACTTAATTTGCCAGAATCCAGATTTACAATCGAATTTACTAAAGTATTTCCTATTCTGGATGAGATTAATTAACATATCTTTGTCTGGGATTTTATACCCATCTTCTTCAGTATTGTCATTTAATCTCTTGTAATTACCATACACGCCTAATCCATTTCGCATGTCCTCGACTATAAATGCAACCGACCCATGTTCGATTTAGGAACCTGAAGTTTCGCTATCGACCTTAAATTCTTTTTATCAAGAGGAGAATATTCTAATTTTGTACCTAATGACTAAGTCTTATTGAGCATTCGGTTCCCATTTTTATCCCAATGTTTTAAAGGATGCCTCATGATCTCAATTTCTCTCGCTAACTGAATAGATTTCTAAAGGTTTGGGGATATGATAGGTGAATGTGTTCGCTTATAATAGGTGGCTAAATAGGTTGTTAAGATAGATCTGGGTGATTGTTGTATGGTGTTATTCAACCCACCACGCTTCACAACTCGATTCCTTCCTATTGATGGATGGGCTTTACTAATGGCTAAATAATTTTTAGACACTGGTGATTTGGCCATCCATGCTAAGCATAAAGTTTAATCCTAATATAAACTCCCTATTCGGGTGCGGAGTGCACGAGAATTTTGGGATATATATATTTTTCAGGAAGATTCATAATCTATGAAGAATTGAATTTGACTATTCATGAGACATTTATCAAACGATAATGTATGCACCTACAAGATGTGTGGTAATATTTGTAGGTGAAAATCTATGAATAGTGATAATAGATTCTTCTTATTACCGAATTTGTACTTCCATCTATTAACGCTTGAACGATGATTTTAGATTTATCCTCAAAGTAATTTGTCATTAGAAAGTAATGAGGTTGGATATTTGCTACCATCGATTCGATTTGAGCTAAATCAATTTTATTGATCTCTTCGTGATCTCTAAAAGTTTCGTAAGCTCATTATCTTTTATCACTAATATCATCAATTTTATTGATTTTAATATCTTCGGATCTCTAATATCTTCATGATTACTAATAGTATCATTCATAATACTGAGATGATGATCCTTGTAATAAGTGCTTTTTTCCTTTATAGCTACTTTTAATTTTGGATTTCGATTTGATTTTATGCTTATCCTTTTTATACTTTTGCATGAATTCCTTATGTTGAATTTCATGGATTTTATCCCTTTCTTCCAACTTTTCTAATCTGAGTATCTTATCCATTCCTAGTGGATTTTTCCTATTTCCAAATTGATTTTTCTAGACGCTATGTTTGCTATAGTGTCCTCTTTAATATAATCACGATGATTTGACATTATGATGTTTTGTAAACATAAATGGCATATTTCTATAAGACATAGTTGACATCTATACCTATGATGTTTATCCGTAATAGTTATAATGGATACATTCTTTAGTCATACTACCTTTTCCCTTCAAAGAGATGTTCACAGTTATTCATCCTAGTTATATTCCTAAGAAATACATAATCCTTGCAATTTGCATATGTAATATTTTGATCAATGCCATTATCTTGTAGATCTTTCTTCCAATTTGATCAATAGATTCTAAATCATCATCTGATTCATGTTTATTTTGTTTTCTATGGTAATCAGAAAATCTCATACTAATTCTCCCATCTTGATGTTCATATGATGTACTTTCTCCTAGGATTAATATAGATTTTTCCAGAAAAGAGTGTAAATTCCATTCAGTTCCTGCATGGATTTCAGAACTAAATTTCTTTCCTTCTATGGCACGAATACCTTGGCTTGCTAACATTAATTCTAATGCTTCATTGTTTAATCTAAATTTTACATTGGAATGTTGTTGTATTTTTCCTATAAAGCCAGTGGTAATTCTCAGATTTAATGATCCGGCTATCATATTGTATCCTTTGGTTTTTATGCCGATTTGTAAATGTTCCATACATTCTTTTGTATCCATGATAAAGTTTGGAATAAAGTAAATGATAGCTCCATTATCATTCATATCTATTTAGAAAGATCCTATGATTGATCTGGCTAAATCATTCCATCTATTATCAAAGAGGATAACTAATGTTTTTGTTCCTAAATTTTTCCTATGTAAGCCTTTGATTCCTATCATTACTAATCCAATATGCATTTGTGACATTTTTTGTTGTCTGATCTGTTCCCAATTTGATTTTATGATTATAGGGAGACTCATTTGATTGATATCGGATACACAGCTAATTTTCTGTTCTGCTAAGGTCTGGATGATAGAAGATTTGGAGAATAATGAGTTGTCATACATTTTCTTCCTAATATTTATTAAATTAAGTCTTCCATTATTAAATCTATCTAATTGTGATTCTATATCAACTATTTCTGATATTTTTCTATCAAATGTTGGCGATTTCTTCTTAAATATAGCTAACGGACCTTGCTTATCTACCATATTTTATAGCTTGTTGATTTTTGATAGGGGATTATTTCTTTTCTGGCATACAATACTATCGCAGACTGTAGAGATCCTTCTCGAAGTTGCTAAGCCTACTATTTTTTTTGTTCAATAAGTTTCAGCTTTTGTTCAACTTGGTGAGATGTTTTCTCGCAAATTCTAATAAGAGAATTGTCTCAAAATTTAACATCTTTGATACGCTTGATCACTTCCCCAATTCTAATTTTGTTAATCCCATGGAATTATCATGATATTTCGCCAAAGTTTCTTCCTTATATATCGTAATTCCTCAAATTTACTCATGCTAAAAGGATTTTCTTGATTTCAACCAAGAGGGCTTCTACTGCAATTTCCATTACAATGTTTTCACAATGTTTAACCCTTTAATTTTAATATTTTGATCTTTAATATAATCTAAATTTTCCTAAGGGAGTAGAATTTTTAGATCACTTAATACCTTTGTAGATTTTGAATTAGTATGAAAACAGCATATTCAGAATTACAAAATCGATATAATTTTGAATTAGCATATGAGAATAAAGCAAATCAAGACTTTGATTGGAAGATAATAGATTCTCAATACACAAGAAATTAAGATGAATCAAAGAAATGGATTTAGGAGAAATTAAGATGAATCAGCAAATGGATTTAGGAGAAGTAGTAGTAGGAACTTCATCGATAGGAAAACGCCCCAGTTTGATCCTGCACTCACCATTAGCATGGAGAACCGTGACATCATAGATCATAAAGACCTCGACAGTAGAAAATAATTACAAGTACAAAGGAAACAATTTGAATCTAATGCCACATAAAAGGTACAATCTAACAACAATCCTCGCCAGGGGAATCGCACTTCCACATGGGAATTTGATGCAAAGACGCAGCAAATAGTGACAAGAGTGGAATAGAGATATGTTTGCATTCTTAGAAACATTATTGAGAAACTGCCGTAAATATATTCAATGAAGCAAAAGTAAAAAAGGCAGGCGAAATAGAATCCTTACGCCAATTAGAAGATAATCCATATAATTTTACCAAATTATTAGAACATTAATCTTAGATTTGATCCTAGTAGACGTAATACAAATATTCAAGATCATGCCTATAGAAATTTAAAACAACTTAACTTTAGTGATTGGTCAACAGATATAAATTATAAATTATATGACATAGAGCAGAAGATATTTTGATGAAGAAATATCCAATAGATTTTAATCAAATTAATTAGGTAAGGAAATCAATGAAAATGGAAAACTACCTATACCCCGTAAAACTACTAGAATATTGAATAGACCAAGGATTGTCTTTACTTTTAATATCTTACAAGAAAAATGTAGGGAATATAAAATCCAAAAACAAGTAAAGAAACAGTCATACAAATTCTGTCGTAATATCTATATTACTCAAAATTTTCCTGAAAAAACTTATCGAAAAAGAAAAATTTTAAGAAAATCAAAAAGAACAGTATATAGGAAAGATAGAAATGTCAAACGACCTAGTACTAGAAAATGTCATTATTATATCTGTGGATCCCCTGATCATTTAGCAAATCAATGTAATAAACGTAGTTATAATAAAAATAGAAATTTATTAATCCAAGGTTTAGAAGATGATGTAGTTAGTATATCATCAAATGAATCCAAAGATACAATATATAGCATAATAGATGAGGAATCAGATATTGAATCACAAACATCAGACGATGCTATGAATGGATTAATCAATGTTGTAGAAAGATGGAAAGTGCAAAAGAATGAATACCGTGAACATCTCTTTGAGTTAGAAATGACTAAAGAATGTCTATCCATTACCCATGTATAAACCGGTATAGATGTCAACTCGCTCTTTATAGAATATGCCATTTATGTTTATAAAACATCATAATCATCAGGATTATATTAAACCAAAGGAGACTATCGACATAGCAAGAAAAAAATCAATTTGGAAATAGGAAAATCCACCTAAGAATGGATAAGATACTCTTCGACAGAAAAGTTGGAAGAAAGGGATAAAATCCGTGAAATTCAAATATAAGGAATTCATGCAAAAGTATAAAAAGGATAAGCACAAAATCAAATCTGAAATCTGAAAATTAAAAGAAGCTATAAAAGGAAAAAGCACGTTAAGCAAGGATCAATCATCTAGTATTATGAATGATACTATTAGTAATCTCATAGATATTAGAGATCCGAAGATATTACGTAAATCAATAAAATTGATGACAATATGTACGTAAGATGAGCTTCAAACTTTGGAGATCCCAAGATATGATGAGATCAATAAAATTGATTTAGCTCAAACCCAAAATGATGGTATAAAAAACATATCCAACCTCACATCGTCCGTAATGACAAAAATTACTGAGGATAAATCCAAATCATCGCTCAAGCGCTAATAAAGGAAGTACAAATTCGAATAACTAAGAATCTATTATCCCCACTATTCATAGATTTTCACCCTACAAATATTACCACATATCTTGTAAAATACATACATTATCGCTTGAAAAATGTCTCATGAATAGTCAAATTCAATTCTTCATAGATTATGACCAAGAATCTTAAAAATATATATATCCCAAAAATTCTCGTGCACTCAGAATCAGGAGTTTATCTTAGACTAAACTTTATGCTTATGGATGGCCAAATCAAGTAAAAAATTATTTAACCATTAAGAACCAAACTCTTATCCGTACCAATAGAATCGAAGTTACAAGCAAGCGTGGTGGGTTGAATAGCAATGAATCACCAACAACCTGTGAATCACCCGATCCTATCTTAACAACCAATTTAGCCACCTGTTATAAACAGGAACCTCTTGATAAAGAAGAATTTAAGGTCCAGATAGCAGAACTCAAAACTCTAGCTTAATCGCACTCCAAATCTAAACATAGTCACCGCATTCATAGTAGGACATGCGTAAATCGTTAGAGGTAAAGCGTATGCTATAATAATAAGAGATTAAATGACAATATCAAGAAGATGGGTATAAAATACTGAGACATGTTAATTAATCTCATCCGTAATTGGAAATACTTAAGAAATTGACAGAATCTGATTCCGCAAATTGCTAGATAATGAATCAATACCATACACAAAGATTCACAACACCACTAGACACTATGAGTGGTTAATCATGCCCTTCGATTAAAAAAATGCACCTAGTATTTTCCAAAAAAATGAATAAAATATTTGGACACTTGGGATTATGTCTTAAGATATATAGATGATATTCGTAAGATCCCATAATTTACAGAACACTACAAACATGTTGAGAACATATTACAAATATGCATCCAACATGGCATCATTCTCTAAAAAAGAAAATAGAAATTGAGAGAATACATAAACTTTCTTGGTCAAAAGATTGGTAAAGGAGAAATAATTACAAGACCACATAAAAAAAGAAAGTATTAGAATTGATAAATTAGAAGATACTAAAGAATTACAAAAATTTAGATTTTAAATTATGCTAGACCTTATATAAAAGATTTAGAAAAACTATTAAATCCCCATATAAGAAAACCTCTACTACGGTCAAACATTTCAATATAGAAGATGTAAAAATTATCCAGAAAGTAACATCTTCCAAAATTGACTCTTCCATTAGAAACGGATTACAAGATAGTAATAGTTGATGCCTCACAAGATGGCTGGGGAGCAGAATTAAAAGTAAAACCATATAAGGAAGTATTTCAAAAAAAAAATTATTATGACATGCTTCGTGTAATTTGCAACTTTCAAAGATCCATGACATCATTGATTATGAAATATTAGAGTCATCAATGCATTACATGCATTTAAATTATTTCTACAAATGGACTTTTGCAGTGCACGACAGAAGTTATATAAAAAATAAAAAAAAAATATAGTAAGAGATGGGTAAATTTTATAACTACTATCAAGGCAATGGCTATAATGTTACATTTGAGCATATAAAAAAAAAAATAATTTTCTTACTGATTAGATGAAATACTTAAAAAAAGATTTAAAATCTATGGATTTTAAACCACCATAAGTAGATGATTCGCAAGAATTATCACCTAGAAATTAGAATACGTGAATAATTACCTGATAATGCAAGAGTATATATTAATTAATTATTATGCTTATTTTTTGTTTCTTGAAGGTACAATCTCATGGATCCACAAAAGCCATCCTCCTCACAAAACTCAAACCCTTCTCCTCCACAAATACGCTTTCACCCTCCTCCACCAAACCTAAACACTTTGGACACCTTTCGCACCATAAATCCTCCACCAACCTTCAGATCCATCATACTATCCCTACCAAACCACTGAGCCATACTCAGCAAACCCTACTTGAGAAACTCGTATACCTGTTCTCACCCGCCTCTATGACCAAAGACCTTACATCTTCTCAGAAATCAATGAACAAGATCAAAAAATTGAAAAATTAGAAAAAGAATTGGAAAAAGAGCGAGCAAAAAATAAGAAGCTTGCCTCAGAAAGTGAAGAATTAGTTAAAATAATTTTAGATATTACAAAAGATAATTTGGAAAAGCAGTTCCAGTATGTATATCTACCACATATCCCAATAGAAATAAAGAGTAAACTTTTTCAATCTGTGAAAAATACAAAACAAAAGGATATGGTAGAATGTCAAGGGAAAATTAGAACAGACTATATTAAAAATAAACCTATTCTGGGGATTTCATACTCCTATTAAACCCTAGATCTTGATAATCCTTGTATTTGTCATTTCTGTTCTAATCCTTGTCCTTTTCAGATAGTTACTCTTTCTCTCCATTTAGCATATGTCAAATCCTTTCATCACTGGTCTATTAAAAATCTGCTAGATTATGGATTTATATCAAATAAATATTATCGTTCAGACCCGTGACTTACAAGGATATTACTTATTTGAAGATCACCATGTCCTCCATCTTATCAACTCGGGAACCATATTTTGATGATTTGATATAAAAAAATGCCATGAGATATGAATTCTGTGGGATTTTACAGCAAAGGAAAGAACATCAACCCATAACAACAGAGGAAAAAAAGTCTATGGATTATACCGGATTTCAAAATCTAGGATTTTATAAGAAGATGGCATGTTCATTTAGTCTATCATGATAAAAATATGATGATATTCCTCAATAACAGAATAATAAGAGGAAAATCTTTTCAATTTCACTTTTAAAAGACATGCCAATTTCTAATGGGTATATGATTTTGTATCTTTATCTACTCTTCTATAGCAAGATTGTATTAGATATTACTACTTCTTCCTTCGCAATCGAGAAGAAATCCATTTTTGCTTGACCACTTATTATAAATCGCAAATCGAATCAATCGCTTTATAGAAAAATACAACAACATTCCAATGTATAATTTAATTTAAACAATGACATTAAATTAATGTTAAGAAGCCAAGGTATAATACAAGGAAAGAAATAGTTAAAATCCATCAGAATAATGGAATTTACACTTTTGGAAAATCTATTAATCCTGAAATCATCAACATGGGAGAATTAGTATGAGGTATACCATAGAAACAAAAATTCACAACATGAATAGGATGATTTGGTTAATCATGCCCTTGGATTAAAAAATGCGCATATTTTCAAAAAATGGATAAAATATTAATTGGATTATGTATTTAGAAGAATATAGATGATGAATAATCCCAACATCTCTTGAACAGAAAATAGTATGATCCAAAGAATGTATCCACATGGCATTACTCTCTAAAAATCAAAATTGCTAAAAATCCAAAACTTTCTTGAAAAGATTGGTAAAGGAGAAATAGAATTTACAAGACCACATAGCAAAGAAAGTATTAGAATTTCCGTGATAAATTAGAAGATACTAAGGAATTACAAAAATTCTTGGATTATTAAATTATGCTAGACCTTATACAAAAGATTTAGGAAAACTATTAAATCCCTATATAAGAAAACTTCTACCACTTAGAAATATTTCAATATGTAAAAATTATCCAAAAGTAAAAGAGCATGTTAAACATCTTCCAAAATTGACTCTTCCATTAGAAACAGTTTACAAGATAGTAATTGTTGATGCCTCACAAGATGGCTGGGGAGCAGAATTAAAAATCAAACCATATAAGGAAGCATTTCAAAATACAGAAAAATTATGCAGATATGCTTCAGGTAATTTTAGACAACTTCCAGCATCCATGACATCATTAGATTATGAAATATTAGGAGTCATCAATGCATTGCATGCATTTAAATTATTTCTACAAAAGGACTTTACAGTTCGCACGGATTGTGAAGCTATAGTGCACTTTTATAAAAATAAAAAAAAAATAAAGAGATGGGTAAATTTTATAACTACTATTGAAGGAAATGGCTATAATGTTACATTTGAGCATATAAAGGGAAAAATAATTTTCTTATCGATTTCTTATCCCGAAATGATGAAATACCCCAGGAAAGATTTAAAATTTTTGGATTTTAAACCACCATAAGTAGATGATTCGCAAGAATTATCACCTAGAAATTAAGAATTAGGAATACAGGAATTAATCTACGGATAATTCAGTAGAAAATATATTTAATTTTATTATGCTTGTTTTTGTTTTTGCGTGTACAATCTCATGGATCCACAAAGCCATCCTCCTCACAAAACTCAAACCCTTCTCCTCCACATATACCCTTTGCTTCACCTCCTCCACCAAACCTTATAAACTTTGGACACCTTTTCTTGCCCCATAAACCGCACCAACCTTCGATCCATCATACTATCCCTACCAAACCACCGAGCCATACTTACTGAAAACTCGTATACGGTTCACTCGCCTATGACCAAGACCTTACATTACCTAAAACCAAATCAATGAATAAGATCAAAAAATTGAAAATTAGAAAAGAAGATTTGGAAAAAAAGAGCAAAAAATAAGAAGCTTGCCTCAGAAAGTGAAGAATTAGTTAAAATAATTTTAGATATTGCAAAAGATAATTTGGAAAAGCAGTTCCAGTATGTATATCTACCACATATCCCAATAGAAATAAAGAGTAAACTTTTTCAATCTTTACAAACAAAAGGATATGGTAGAATGTCAAGAGAAAATTAGACAGACCTCTAGGGATTTCATACTCTATCAAACCCTGATCTTGATAATCCTTGTATTTGCCATTTACGTTCTAATCCTTGTCCTTTTAGATAGTTACTCTTTCTCCATTTAGCATATGTAAAATCCTTTCATCACGGTCATTAAAAATCTGCTGATTATGGATTTATATCAAAAATAATTATCGTGCCAGACCGGCGATTTTATTGCTTCACCACCCTTTACAACGGATATTATGCTACCTATTTGAAGATCACGACATGTCCTCCATCACCCTGCTTATCAAATCTGTGGAACCATATTTTTATGATTTGATGGATGCAGCAAAACATGTCATAGAGATAATATAGACTCCCAGGGATTTTCATGCTGAGCAAAAGGATGAAGAACATCAACCCATAACAACAGATGCTGAGAAGAGTCTTCTTCATCACAGATTATACCAGATTTCAAAATTCCAGTATGGATTTTATAAGCCAAGATGGCATGTTCATTTAGTCTATCAGGACAAAAATATGATGATATTCCTCAATAACAGAATAATCAGAGGAAAAGCTTTTCAATTCCACTTCTACTGTCTACAATGGCCTGCCAATCTATTTTCACATATCCAGGCTTTAACTTGGCATACACAAATACAGATGGGAGATTATCAGACTATTTTTCACCGTCATCCCCCATATCAAACTCATGCTTCATCAGAAAATAGTTGGTTGAAGGCGATGATGAAGAACTACATGAAATGCTAAATAAGAATGCATAATATTGAAATATTTGATGTAGAGGTTTTCTTATATAGGGAATGCATAACTGTAATATGTTCTCAACATGTTTGTAGTGTTCTGTAATTATGGGATATACTAAAATATCATCATATATCAAGACATAATCTAAGTGTCCAAATATTTTATCCATTTTTTTCGAAATACTAGGTGCATTTTTTAATCCGAAGGGCATGATTAACCACTCATTGTATCCTAGAGGTGTTGTGAATGCTGTGTATGGTATTGATTCATTAGTAACGTCCGAATCATTTACAAATTTACTAAAGTATTTCCTATTCTGGATGAGATTAATTAACATGTCTTTATCTGGTATTTTACACCCATCTTCTTCAGTATTGTCATTTAATCTCTTGTAATTAATCACCATACGCGCTTTACCTCTAACGATTTGCATGTCCCGTCGACATGTGACTATGTTGATTTGGAAGTCGATTAAACTGAGTTTTGAGTTACGCTATCGGACCTTAAATTCTTCTTTATCTAGAGGAGAGTATTCTAATTCTTTGTACGAATGACTAAATCCTTATTGATAATTGGTATATTAGCTAATTCTTGATTTTTATCCCAATGTTTTAAAGGATGCTCTCTATTATCAATTTCTCTATGTAGAATAGCTTTTAGAGGTTTGGGGATGTGATAGGTGTGAATGGGTTCCTGTTTATAACAGGTGGCTAAATAGATTGCTAGACAGATCAAAGCGAACGGGTTTTGCTAAGACAGATCTGCGCAGAGGTTTGTGGTGTGGTGGCGGTGTATTCAACCCACCACGCTTCCGGATAACTCTTATTATTGGTGGATAAAGACATGCTTACTAATGGTTAAATAATTTTTACTCAGTGTGATTTTGCCATCCATGCTAAGCATAAAGTTTAATCCTAATATAAACTCCCTAAAGTGAAGTGCACGAATTTTGGGATATATATATTTTTTTAAGATTCATAGTCTCATGTCTGAAGAATTGAATTTATTCATGAGACATTTATCAAACGATAATGTATGTGCACCTACAAGATGTGGTAATATTTATAGGGTGAAAATTTATGAATAGTGGGGGTAATAGATTCGTTATTAAATTTGTACTTCCTTATCTATTAACGAGCGATGATTTGAGATTTATCCTCAAAAGTAATTTTTGTCATTACGGCCAGTAATGAGGTTGGATATGTTTTGGCTACCATTGAATCTATTACCCCCACTATTCATAAATTAGAAGATACTAAGGAATTACAAAAATTCTTAGGATTATTAAATTATGCTAGACCTTATATAAAAAATTTAGGAAAAACTATTAAATCACATATAAGAAAACCTACTACGTTAAATATTTCAATATAGAAGATGTAAAAAATAATCCAAAAAAGTAAAAAAGCAAGTTAAACATCTTCCAAAATTGACTCTTCCGTTAAAAACAGATTACAAGATAGTAATAGTTGAGATATCACAAGATGGTGCGAATTAAAAGTAAAACCATATAAGAAAGCATTTCAAAATATAGAAAAAATTATGCATGCTTGGTAATTTTAAACAACTTCCAGCATCCATGACATCATTAGATTATGAAATATTAGGAGTCATCAATGCATTGCATGCATTTAAATTATTTCTACAAAAGGACTTTACAGTTCGCACGGATTGTGAAGCTATAGTGCATTTTATAAAATAAAAATGAAAAGAAAATATATAGTAAGAGATGGGTAAATTTTATAACTACTATTGAAGGCAATGGCTATAATGTTACATTTGAGCATATAAAAGGAAAAAATAATTTTCTTACTGATTTCTTATCCCAATGAAATACCCCAGAAAGATTTAAAATCTACGGATTTTAAACCACCATAAGTAGATGATTCGCAAGAATTATCACCTAGAAATTAGGAATTAGGAATACAGGAATTAATCTACGGATAATTCAGTAGAAAATATATTTAATTTTATTATGCTTGTTTTTTTATTTCTTG
The DNA here is from genome assembly GCA_021442155.1 of Cymbidium sinense. Classification (NCBI taxonomy): domain Eukaryota; kingdom Viridiplantae; phylum Streptophyta; class Magnoliopsida; order Asparagales; family Orchidaceae; genus Cymbidium; species Cymbidium sinense. Next base: position 66,460,979 of record CM038221.1, read on the forward strand.
CAGGTACAATCTCATGGATCCACAAAAGCCATCCTCCTCACAAAACTCAAACCCTTCTCCTCCACATATACCCTTTGCTTCTCTCCTTTATACACTTTGGACACCTTTCCTTGCCCCATAAAAAGCACCAACCTTGAGATCCATCATACTATCCTACCAAATATACTCAAGAAACCCTACTGAGAAACTTCGGTATCTTTGGAATTATATGACCACATTACTAAACCTAAAAGAAATCAATGAACAAGATCAAAAATTGAAAAATTAGAAAAGAATTGGAAAAAAATGAGCAAAAATAAGAAGCTTGCCTCAGAAAGAGAAGAATTAGTTAAAATAATCTTAGATATTACAAAAGATAATTTGGAAAAGCAGTTCCAATATGTATATCTACCACATATCCCAATAGAAATAAAGAGTAAACTTTTTCAATCTGTGAAAAATACAAAACAAAAGGATATGGTAGAATGTCAAGAGAAAATTAGAACAGACTATACTGAAAATAAACCTATTCTAGGGATTTCATACTCCTATCAAACCCTAGATCTTGATAATCCTTATATTTGCCATTTCTGTTCTAATCCTTGTCCTTTTCAGATAGTTACTCTTTCTCTCCATTTAGCATATGTCAAATCCTTTCATCACTGGTCTATTAAAAATCTGCTAGATTATGGATTTATATCAAAAATAATTATTAGCAGAGACTCTCGTTTCGAGCAGATTTCATTGCTTCAGCACCCAGACTTACAACGGATATTATGCTACCTATTTGAAGATCATGACATGTCCTCCATCACCCTGCTTATCAAATCTGTGGAACCATACTTTTATGATTTGATGGATGCAGCAAAATATGTCATAGAGATAATACAGACTCCCAGGGATTTTCATGCTGAGCAAAAGGATGAAGAACATCAACCTATAACAATAGATGCTGAGAAGAGTCTTCTTCATCACAGATTATACCAGATTTTAAAATTCTAGTATGGATTTTTTAAGCCAAGATGGCATGTTCATTTAGTCTATCAGGACAAAAATATGATGATATTCCTCAATAACAGAATAATCAGAGGAAAAGCTTTTCAATTCCACTTCTACTGTCCACAACGGCATGCCAATCTATTTTCACATATCCAGGCTTTAACCTGGCATACACAAATACAGACGGGAGATTATCAGACTATTTTTCACCGTCATCCCCCATATCAAACTCATGCTTCATCAGAAAATAGTTGGTTCGAAGGCCTTGATGATGAAGAACTACATGAAATGCTAAACATAACAAATACTCTGGAATGGGTATAATTAATCAAGGAATCTTTTATCTACCAGCTTGTACTAGCTTCTACAGCAAGAATGTATTAGGGATATTACTACTTCCTTCCTTAGCAAGAAAGCAAGTAACGACCGAGGAATAAAAAAATCCACCGCCTCTACAGTGGACCCCGCCACTTATTCCTCCAGAACATTGAAGAAGGCATAAGAAGAAGGTGGGCCCCGCCACCTTGTACAATTAAATATGTGGGACCCAGCCACATAAGCAAAACTTAGCCAGAAGGAATCATATTTAGTTTTGCCAGCCTGTATTATGTCCTTATATAATTAAGTGTAACTGCTTTCTATTTTTCCTCCCTTATTTTATTTCCTTCAGTCGGTGTGTTTTGTTTATAAATAGGGTTCAGTCAGTCTGTAAGATATAGAAGAATATCGTCAAAAAATATCAGCCTTCCTTTTAAAAAGTGTGCCCGTGAGCTTAAGGATTTCTGTAAGTTTTTATTTTCCTAATAAAATGTTTGTTTGTTTCATTATGCCGATGCGTGAGTAGTTATATTTGTTCTCCCCACGTGAGAGATATGATTAATTATCTCATGAGGAATTAATGTTGTCTCCCTACTGCAAATATAGACTATATGTCGATCCTCTTATAAAGTTTATATATTAGGCAGTTATCATGAATTCTGCTAATAACCTCATATTTGGATTCTTATGCTAAAATGATGAAGGTATCTTTGTAAGTCATACATGTGGCGGCAGCTACGTGTGTCATCAAATAGGAAGTATGAAATTGATTTGTCGTTATGTTATTATGAATTTAATCGTATTCTTGTTGAGCGTATAAATGAATTAAGTTGCAAGGATGATGCTTATATTTACGGATAAGTCAAATGATGAATTTATTGATCATATCACCCAAAGAGCAATTCATCTCATCTCATATTATATCGCATAATATACAACATCATATTAGGTACAAATATGTTATATTAGCCTCTGTTATATTGCATTAGCCATTAAAATCATCATATTTTCGTTTCCTCTCATTTGAGCAATGCATAGGATAGATTTCCAATTTTTAAATTTCATCAGTAATAACGAAGAATCTATTACCCCCACTATTCATAAATTTTCACCCTACAAATATTACCACACATCTTGTAGGTGCACATACATTATCGTTTGAAAAATGTCTCATGAATAGTCAAATTCAATTCTTCATAGATTATGAGACCATGAATCTTACTGAAAAATATATATATCCCAAAATTCTGGTGCACTCCGCAACGAATAAGGAGTTTATCTTAGGACTAAACTTTATGCTTAGCATGGATGGCCAAATCCTGCGTAAAATTATTTAACCATTAGTAAGCAGGCGACCCTTATCGGACCAATAGGAATCGAGTTCTGGCGTGAAGCGTGGTGGGTTGAATACACCTACCACCAAACCACAAACCTCTGTCGCGTCCGATCCTGTCTTAGCAAAAACTTGTGTCGCGTCCGATCCTGTCTTAGCAACCTATTTAGCCACCTGTTATAAATCGGAACCCATTCACACCTATCATATCCCCAAACCTCTATAAAAGCTATTCCAGTTAGCAGAGGAAATTCAGATAATGGGAGAGCATCCTTTAAAACATTGGGATAAAAATCAGAAATTAGCTAATATACCAATTATCAATAAAGATTTAGTCATTCGTACAAAAGAGTTAGAATACTCTCCTCTTAATAAAGAAGAATTTAAGGTCCAGATAGCAGAACTCAAAACTCTATGTTTAATCAGACCTTCCAAATCTGAACATAGGTCAGCTGCATTTATCGTACGAGGACATGCAGAAATCGTTAGAGGTAAAGCGCGTATGGTGATTAATTACAAGAGATTAAATGATATCTTGAAGAAGATGGGTATAAAATACCAGATAAAGACATGTTAATTAATCTCATCCAGAATAGGAAATACTTTAGTAAATTCGATTGTAAATCTGGATTCTGGCAGATCAGGTTAGCTAATGAATCAATACCATACACAGCATTCACAACACCTCTAGGACACTATGAGTGGTTAATCATGCCCTTCGGATTAAAAAATGCACCTAGTATTTTCCAGTGAAAAATGGATAAAATATTTGGACACTTAGATTATGTCTTGGTATATAGATGATATTCTAGCATCCCATAATTTACAGAACAGAAACATGTTGAGAATATAATACTTATGCATCAACATGGCATCATTCTCTAAAAGAAAATAGAAATTGCTGAGAATACATAAACTTTCTTGGTCAAAGATTGGTAAGGAGAAATAAAATTACAAGACCACATAGCAAAAAAGTATTAGAATTCCCGGATAAATTAGAATCTAAGGAATTACAAAAGTCTTAAGATTATTAAATTATCTATATAAAAGATTTAGGAAAAACTATTAAATCCCTATATAAGAAAACCTCTACTACGGGTCAGAAATATTTCAATATAGAAGATGTAAAAATAATCCAAAAAGTAAAAGAGCAAGTTAAACATCTTCCAAAATTGACTCTTCCGTTAGAAACGGATTACAAGATAGTAATAGTTGATGCCTCATGAGATGGGCGGGGATTAAAAGTCAAACCATATAAGGAAGCATTTCAAAATACGTGAAAAATTATGCGATATGCTTGGGTAATTTTAGACAACTTCCAGTATCCATGACATCATTAGATTATAAAATATTATGAGTCATCAATTTGCATGCATTTAAATTATTTCTACAAAGGACTTTCAGTTCACGGATTGTGAAGCTATAGCACTTTTATAAAATAAAATGAAAAAAATAAAATATAGTAAGAGATGGGTAAATTTTATAACTACTATCGAAGATGGCTATAATGTTACATTTGAGCATATAAAGAGAAAAATAATTTTCTTCTTGATTTATCGGCGATGAAATAGAAAGATTTAAAATCTAATTTTAAACCACCATAAGATGATTAGCAAGAATTATCACCTAGAAATTAGGAATTAGGAATACAAGAATTAATCTACGGATAATTCAGTAAAAAATATATTTAATTTTATTATGCTTATTTTTGTTTCTTGGAATCTCATGGATCCACAAAGCCATCCTCCTCACAAAACTCAAACCCTTCTCCTCCACAAATACCCTTTCCTTTCCTCCACAAAACCTTATACACTTTGGACACTGCCCATAAAACCGGCTTTGGATCCATCATCTATCCAAACCAGGCCATACAAGAAACCCTACTTGAGAAACTCGGTATCTTGGTTGGACCAGGTTATGATGACACCTTACATTACCTAAAACCGGTGCTTCTCTAAATCAATGAACAAGAAAAAATTGAAAAATAGAAAAGAATTGGAAAAAAGAGCAAAAAATAAGAAGCTTGCCTCGAGAAAGTGAATTAGTTAAAATAATTTTAAAGATAATTTGGAAAAGCGGTTCAAGATGTATATCTACCACATATCCCTATAGAAATAAAGAGTAAATTTTTTCAATCTGTGAAAAATACAAAACAAAAGGATATGGTAGAATGTCAAGAGAAAATTAGAACAGACTATACTGAAAATAAACCTATTCTAGGGATTTCATACTCCTATCAAACCCTAGATCTTGATAATCCTTGTATTTTATTTTCGTTGTCCGTCCTTTGAGAGTTACTCTTTCTCTCCATTTAGTATGTCAAATCCTTTCATCAGTCCATTAAAAATCTAGATTATGGATTTATATCAAAAATAATTATCGTGAGACTCTCGTTTAGCGATTTCATTAGACCAGGGCTTTACGGATATTATCTACCTGTTGAAGATCATGACTCCTCCATCACCCGCTTATATCAAATCGTAATATTTTTTTATGGTTTGATGGATGCAAAGAAAACATGTCGTAGAGATATCTGACTCCCAGGATTTTCATGTCGAGCAACGGTAATTAATATTTTCTTTACCATGGTAACTTTTACTTTCTGAGGTAAATTCTCTTACTTTTACTCAAATACATGTCTATTTTGCTGAGGTAACTTTTTATTTTCGTGGTATTTTTTTTACTTTTACTATGGTAAATTCTTATTTTACCTAACTAAAGTTAAATAGCTCATGTTTTATGCTAATTTCGCGCCTTTGGTTGAGGAGATTGTGGATCGTTGGGTGTAGATCTTTAATAATCTGTCGTTAATGGGTAAAATTATCGTGGATTTTGAGTGATCCATCTACCTAATGTAATTTTCATTTCTTCTATTTCATTTTGTAAATCATTTTGTAAAATATTCTTAGATTCTGGATTTATGGTGCATAAATCTGTTGTGACTAAATCTACATTGATTGGACCGATGGTAATTAATTCGGGTGCTTGCCTAAGAATAATTGCCATGGTGAGTGGGATTGCTCGTACCATTTTTGACTATTTTTAACTATTACGGTTACTATTCCTAACAGATACGTGTTTACTATGCATTTATTATTTTCATAGGATGCATCTGATGGCTAATCCCTTTACCAATTTTCTATTAATTATCACTGTTACTATTCATTTTAATATTTCACGGGAACTGTTACTTAAAATTATTATATTATATAATAATGGATTATTATCGTATGGTATTACTAACATTCCTAAATTACAAATATACCAAAACCCTTCATGCATGCATATGAAATATATTATTTCTAGGTGGTGATGAAATTTAAAATTGTAAATCTATCCTATTCATTCTTGTTCAGAGAGGAAGCGAAATATGTAGATGATTTTAATGGCTAATGTAGTATAACAAGGCTAATATAATATATTTGTATATAATCCTAATATGATGTTATATATTATGCGATATAATATGAGATGAGATGAATTGTTACCTTACTTTGGGTAGATATGATCAATAAATTAAGTAGCGGGTTACTATCAATAAATATTCGTCATGCAACTTAATTCATTTATATAGTTCAACAGTAACATGATTAAATTCAGAATAACATACACCGGACAGTCTGAATTTCATACTTCATATTTGATGACACACGGTAGCCACAATACAGCGACGGGACTTCTGACATACGCTTCATCATTTAAAGTGCATAAGGAATCGCATAGAGGTTATTCATTGATAAACATCTACCTATATAAACTTATAAGAGGATGGATATAGCCTATATTTCGGTAGGAGACAACATTAATTCCCATGAGACAATTAATCATATCTCTCCGTGGGAACAAATATAACTAATAATCACGCATAATGAAATAAACAAACATTTTATTGAAAATAAAACTTACATAAATCCTTAAGCTCTGCACACTTTTTTAAAAGGAAGATGTTTTTCCATGATATTCATATCTTATAGATGTCTATTTATAACCAAAACACCGTGAAGGAAATAAAATAAGGGAGAAAAAAAGCGAGCTTAACTACATAAGGACAAAAAAATCTGGTGGCAAAACTAAATATGATTCCTTTAAGTTTTGCTTATGTGGCTGGGTCCCACATATTTAATTGTACAAGGTGGTGGGGCCCACCTTCTTCTTATGCCTTCTTCAATGTTCTGGAGGAATAAGTGGTGGGGTCCACTGTAGAGGCGGTGGATTTCTTTATTCCTCGGCCGTTACTTGCTTTCTTGCTAAGGAAGGAAGTAGTAATATCCCTAATTCAATCTTCGGTAGATAAAAGATACAAAATCTGCCTATACCCATTCCAGTATTTGTTTGTTTAGCATTTCATGTAGTTCTTCATCATCAAGGCCTTCAACCAACTATTTTTTCGATGAAGCAGTTTGATATGGGGATGACGGTGAAAAATAGTCGATAATCTCTCAGATTTGTGTATGGTTAAAGCCCTGATATGTGAAAATAGATTGGCATCGTTGTGGGCCGATGATTGGAATTGAAAAGCTTTTCCTCGATTATTATTTATTGAGGAATATCATCATATTTTTATATGATAATTAAATGAACATGTCTTAAAAAATCCATACCGGAATTTTGAAATCGTATAATCTGTGATGAAGAAGACTCTCTCTGTTATTATAGGTTGATGTTCTTCATCCTTTTCGACATGAAAATCCAGATATTATCTCTATGACATATTTTATCAGATCCATCAAACCATAAAATATGGTTCCAAAGATTTGATAAGGGGTGATGGAGGACATGTCATGATCTTCAAATAGGTAGAATATCCGTTGTAGAAGTGCAGGTGCTAAAGTAATGAAATCGTCAAACGAGTCTCTGTTGATAATTATTTTTGATATAAATCCATAATCTCATTTTAATAGACCGATGATGAAAGGATTTGACATATGCTAAAAGAGAGAAAGAGTAACTATCTAAAAGGAAGATTAGAAGTAAAATGGCAAATACAAGGATTATCAAGATCTAGGGTTTGATAGGAGTATGAAATCCCTATAATAGGTTTATTTTCAGTATAGTCTGTTCTAATTTTCTCTTGACATTCTATCATATCCTTTTATTTTGTATTTTTCACAGATTGAAAAAGTTTACTCTTTATTTCTATTGGGATATGATAGATATACATATTGGCTTTTCCAAATTATCTTTTGTAATATCTAAGATTATTTTAATTAATTCTTCTCTTTAGCAAGCTTTATTTTTATTTTTGCTTCTCTTCTTCCAATTCTTTTCTAATTTTTCAATTTTTTGATCTTGTTCATTGATTTCTGAGAAGCACTGGTTTAGATAATGTAAGGTCGGTCATGACCTGGTCCGAACCAGTATACCAGAGTTTCTCAAGTAGGGTTTGCTGAGTATGGCTCAGTGGTTTGGTAGGGATAGTATGATGGATCTGAAGGTTGGTGCCGGTTTTATGGGGCAAGGAAAGGTGTCCAAAGTGTATAAGGTTTGGTGGAGGAGGTGAAGCAAAGGGTATATGTGGAGGAGAAGGGTTTGAGTTTTGAGGAGATGGATTTTGTGGATCCATGAGATTGTACCAAGAAACAAAAAATAAGCATAATAAAATTAAATATATTTTCTACTGAATTATCCGTAGATTAATTCCTGTATTCCTAATTCCTAATTTCTAGGTGATAATTCTTGCGAATCATCTACTTATGGTGGTTTAAAATCCGTAGATTTTAAATCTTTCTTGGGGTATTTCATCGCTCGGGATAAGAAATCAGTAAGAAAATTATTTTTTTCCTTTTATATGCTCAAATGTAACATTATAGCCATTACCTTCGATAGTAGTTATAAAATTTACCCATCTCTTACTATATTTTTTTTCATTTTTATTTTTATAAAAGTGCACTATAGCTTCACAATAAACTGTGAAAGTCCTTTGTAGAAATAATTTAAATGCAATGCATTGATGACTCTAATATTTCATAATCTAATGATGTCATGGATCGGAAGTTGTCTAAAATTACCGCATATCTCATAATTTTTTATTTTGAAATGCTTCCTTATATGGTTTGACTTTAATTCGCAACCATCTTGTGATGCATCAACTATTACTATCTTATAATCCGTTTCTAACTGAAGAGTCAATTTTGGAAGATGTTTAACTGCTTTTTACGGATAATTTTATATCTTCTATACTTGAAATAGTAGAGGTTTTCTTATATAGGGATTTAATAATTTTTCCTAAATCTTTTATATAAGGTCTAGCATAATTTAATAATTCTAAGAATTTTTGTAATTCCTTAGTATCTTCTAATTTATCTGGGAATTCTAATACTTTCTTTGCTATGTGGTCTTGTAATTCTATTTCTCCTTTGCCAATCTTTTGACCAAGAAAGTTTATGTATTCTCTAGCAATTTCTATTTTCTTTTTAGAGAGAATGATGCCATGTTGGATGCATAATAATATCTTCTCAACATGTTTGTAGTGTTCAGAATTGGGATGTGATCATCTATATATATTCTAAGACATATTCCATTTTCCATTTTGGAAAATACTAGCATTTTTAATCAAGGGCATGATTAACCACTTTGTAATGAGAGGTGTTGTGAATCACGTGTATGGTATTGATTCATTATTAACCCGATCCGTAATCGATTACTAAAGTATTTCTCGGATGAGATTAATTAACATGTATTTATCTGGTATTTTATACCCATCTTCTTCAGTATTGTCATTTAATCTCTTGTAATTAATCACCATACGCTTTACCTGTCTCATGCGATAAATGTTTGTTTGGAAGGTCTGATTAAACCTAGACTTTTGAGTTCTGCTATCTGGACCTTAAATTCTTCTTTATCAAGAGGAGAGTATTCTAATTCTTTGGTACGAATGACTAAATCCTTATTGATAATTGGTATATTAGCTAATTCATTTTATCCCAATGTTTTAAAGGATGCTCTTATTGAATTTCCTCGCTAACTTGAATAGCTTTTCTGAGGTTTGGGGATATGATAGTGAATGGGTTCTGTTTATAGTGGCTAAATAGGTTGCTAAGACAGAGATGTTTTGCTAAGATAGGATTGAGAGGTTTGTGGTATTATTCAACACCACACCGTAACTCATTCCTATTGGTCCGGATAAGCTTACTGACTAAATAATTTTTTCGCAGATTTCACCATCATGCTAAGCATAAAGTTTAATCCTAATATAAACTCTCTATTCGGTGCGGAGTGTACAAGAATTTTGGGTAAAATATATTTTTCAGTAAGATTCATAGTCTCATAATCTATGAAGAATTGAATTTGACTATTCATGAGACATTTATCAAACGATAATGTATGCGCACCTACAAGATGTGTGGTAATATTTGTAGGGTGAAAATTTATGAATAGTGGGGGTAATAGATTCTTCGATATTACTGAATTTGTACTTCCACTATCTATTAACGCTTGAACGATGATTTCAAATTTATCCTCAAACATAATTTTTATCATTACGGCCAGTAATGAGGTTGGATATGTTTTGGCTACCATCATATTCGATTGGGTTTGAGCTAAATCAATTTTATTGATCCTCATATCTTCAGATCTCTAAAGTTTCGAAGCTCTATCATTATCTTCTCTACTAATATCATCAATTTTATTGATTTAATATCTTCGATCTCTAATATCTTCATCGATTACTAATAGTATCATTCATAATACTAATGATTGATCATCTGTAAAGTGCTTTTTTCCTTTTATAGCTAATTTTAATTTTTCGATTTAATTTTTTATGCTTATCCTTTTTATACTTTTGCATGAATTCCTTATGTTGAATTTCAATTTTATCCCTTTCTTCCAACTTTTCTAATCTGAAGAGTATCTTATCCATTCCTAGGTGGATTTTTCCTATTTCCAAATTGATTTTTTCTAGACTGTTTGCTATGTCGATAGTCTCCTTTGGTTTAATATAATCATGATGATTCTGATTATGATATTTTGTAAACATAAATGGCATATTTCATAAGACAGTTGACATCTATACCTATGATGTTTATCGTATTATTATAATGGATTTAGTCCCCCTAACTCAAGAGATGTTCACGCTCATCTATTCATGTAAATACATAATCCATACGCATATGTAATAATTTTGATCATATGCGCCATTCTTTCTTCCAATCTTTCAGACCATTGATTATAGATCATCAAATTCATGTTTATTTTCTATGGTAATCTGAAAATCTCATACTAGTTCTCCCATCTGTTATGTTCTCTCACCTCCTCTATATTTTTCCAAAATTAAATTCCTTCTGGTTTTCTCCTCTACATCTACCTGTAACATTAATTCTAATGCTTCATTGTTTAATCTAAATTTTACATTGTATTTTTCCTATAAAGCCAGTGGTAATTCTCATATTTAATGATCTGGCTACCATGTTGTAACCTTTGGTTTTTATTCCAATTTGTAAATGTTCCATACATTCCTTTGTATCCATGATCCTCTATGACTGGATTCCTTATGCGCTTCTAAAATGATGAAGGTATGCCCTGCCTTTTTTACTTTTGCTTCATTGAATATATTTGCGGCAGTTTCTCCTAATAATGTTTCTAAGAATGCAAACATAAATGAATTAAGTTCGAGGATGATCTTTATTTACGGGATATTTTAACCGCATGAATTTATTGATCATATCTCTACCCAAAGCGTAATAATTCATCTCATCTCATATTATATCGCGTAATATACAACATCATATTAGGATTATATACAAATATGTATATTATTATTCATATTGCATTAAAATAAATCATATTATATATTTCGCTTTCCTCTCTGTTGAACAGTAATGCATGATAGATTTATAATTTTAAATTTCATCACCACCTAGAAATAATATATTTCATATGCATGCATGAAGGGTTTTGGTATATTTGCAATTTAGGAATGTTAGTAATACCATGCTGTAATAATCCATTATTATATAATATAATAATTTTAAGTAACAGTTCCCGTGGAATATTAAAATGAACAGTAACAGTGATAGTTAATATAAAATTGGTAAAGGGATTAGCCATCAGATGCATCCTATGAAAATAATAAATGCATAGTAAATATGTATCTATTAGAAATAGTAACCGTAATAGTTAAAAATAGTCAAAAATGGTACGAGCAATCCCATTCACCATGGCAATTATTCGGCAAATTAATTACTATCTATTCAATCAAGATTTAGTCACAGCATTTATGCTAAATCCGTAATCTAGAATATTTTACAAAATGATTTACAAAATGAAATAGAAGAAATGAAATTACATTAGTAGATGGATTCAAAATCAGCGATAATTTCTTTGGCCCATTAACCATTAAAGATTCCTACGATCCTCCTCTCCCTGTGAGCAGGAACGAATTAGCATAAAATAAATTTGTTAGCTTAGCTCTCATGTTAGTAAAAATAAGAATTTACCATAGTAAAAGTAAAGTAAAAATACCACGGTAAAAATAAAAAGTTACCTCAGCAATAATAGATATGTATTTGAGTAAAAGTATAGAATTTCGGTAAAAGTAAAGTTACCGGTAGAAAAATATTAATTGTAGTAAAATAAAGAAATTTATAAATTATGTGCCGTAAGTAGTAGAAAAGAAACCCGCACACACCCCCTCATTGGGATCAGAGCATTACAAAGATCATGACACCTGTAAGAAATAAAATTAATTTGAATAATCAATATGAATCCTGTGACCAAATATCGTAGTAAAATGAAACCAAGTAGGCCCATTACCCATTTTTGACTATTTTTAACTATTATGGTTACTATTCCTAACAGATACGTGTTTCTGATTTATTATTTTCATATGCATCTGATTCTAATCCCTTTACCAATTTTATATTATATTCTATTTACTATTCATTTTAATATTCCACGGAACTGTTACTTAAAATTGTTATATTATATAATAATGGATTATTACAGCATGGTATTACTAACATTCCTAAATTGCAAATATACCAAAACCCTTCATGCATATGAAATATATTATTTCTTGGTGGTGATGAAATTTAAAAATTGCAAATCTATCACATTCTTTACATTCAGAGAGAAACAAAATATGTAACAGATGATTTTAATGGCTAATGCAATATAACAGGAGTAATATAACGTATTTGTATATAATCACAATATGATGTTGTATATTGCGATATAATATGAGATGAGATGAATTATTACGCTTTGGGTAGATATAATCGATAACATCATGCGTCGCAGCTCTATCCCAGAAATATAAAGATCATCCTCGAACTTAATTCATTTATACATTAACAAGATTAAATTGAATAACATATACCGACAAATCCAATTTCATACTTCCTATTTCACAATTCTCCGCCACACGTAAAAGATGACTTACAAAGATACCTTCATCATCATTTGAAGCATGAATCCAACATGAGGTTATTAGAATTCATGATAACCGCCTAATATATTAACTTTATAAGAGATCGATATACTATATTTATAGTAGGGAGACAACATTAATTCCCCATGAGACAATTAATCATATCTCTCCCGTGGAGAACAAATATAACTACTCACGATCTAAGATAAAACAAACAAATATTTTATTAGAAAAAAAAACATACGTAAATCCTTAAGCTCACGCACACTTTTAAAAAGGGATGTTTTTCGACGATATTCGCCTATATCTTACAGATCGACCGACCCCTATTTATAACCAAAACACACCGACTGAAGGAAATAAAATAAGGGAGGAAAAATAGAAAACAGTTACACTTAATTACATAAAGACATAATACAGGCTGGCAAAACTAAATATGATTCCTTCCTAAAGTTTTGCTTATGGGTCCCACATATTTAATTGTACAAGTATGGCTTCCTTCTTCTTATGCCTTCTTCAATGAATAATGGGTCCACCCAGAGGCATGGATTTTTTATTCCTCTACTTACGCTTTCTAAGGAAGGAAGTAGTAATATCCCTAATACATTCTCATAGAAGTTTCGGTAGATAAAAGATACAAAATACTATACCCATTCCAAAGTATTTGTTCTTTAAGATTTCATGTAGTTCTTCATCATCGCGCCTTCAACCAACTATTTTCAATGAAGAAGTTTGATATGGGGATGACGGTGAAAAATAGTCGATAATCTTCCTCACCAGATTTGTGTATGCCTAAAGTTCTGATACGTGAAAATAGACGCATGTCGGGATGTAGGGAATAGCTTTTCCTCCGATTATTATCGGTGAATATCATCATATTTTGTCCCGATAGACTAAATGAACATGCCATCTCGCTTAAAAAATCCATACCTAATTTTGAAATCTGTATAATCATGAAGAAGACTCTTCTCAAAGATCTGTTATAGTTGATGTTCTTCATCCTTTGCACATGAAAATCTCGAGTCAGATATCTATGACATGTTTTGTCGCATCCATCAAATCATAAAAATATGGTTCCGATTTGATAAGCGGTGATGAGGACATCGTCATGATCTTCAAATAGAAGATAATATCCGCTAAGTCCTGTCAAGCAATGAAATCGCCAAACGAGTCTCTCGCCGATAATTATTTTGATATAAATCCATAATCCACAGATTTTAAACTGATGAAAGGATTTGACATATGCTAAATGGAGAGAAAGAGTAACTATCTAAAAAGGACAAGGATTAGAACAGAAATGGCAAATACAAGGATTATCAAGATCTAGGGTTTGATAGGAGTATGAAATCCCTAATAGTTTATTTTCAAGATACCGTTCTTAATTTTCTCGACATTCTACCATATCCTTTTGTTTTGTATTTTTTCACGATTCAAAAAGTTTACTCTTTATTTCTATTGGGATATAGATATATACCGAACCGCTTTTCCAAATTATCTTTTGCAATATCTAAAATTATTTTAACTAATATCTAAGGCAAGCTTCTTATTTTTTGCTCGCTCTTTTTTCAATTCTTTTTCTAATTTTTCAATTTTTTTATCTTGTTCATTGATTTCAGAAACAAGGTAATGTAATGTGCGGTCATAACCTGGTCCAAACCAAGATACCGAGTTTCTCAAGTAGTTTAGTATGGCTCTGGTTTAGTAGGATAGTATGATGGATCCGAAGGTTGGTGCATTTTATGGGGCAAGGAAAGGTGTCCAAAGTGTATAAGGTTTGGTGGAGGAGGTGAAGCAAAGGGTATACGGAGGAGAAGGGTTTGAGTGGGATCCATGAGATACAGAAAAGAAATAAAACAAACATAATAAAATTAAATATATTTTCTACCTTGATTAATTCCTCAGATTCCTAATTCCTAATTTCTAGTGATAATTGCTAATCATCTACTTATGGTGGTTTAAAATCCGTAGATTTTAAATCTTGGTATTTCATCGCCGATAAGAAATCAAGAAAAAATTATTTTTCCCTTTATATGCTCAAATGTAACATTATAGCCATCGCTTCGACAAGTAGTTATAAAATTTACCCATCTCTACTATATATTTTTTTTCATTTTTATTTTATAAAGTGCACTATAGCTTCACACCGCGAAGTCTTTGTAGAAATAATTTAAATGCATGTAATGCATTGATGACTCTAATATTTCATAATCTAATGATGTCGAAGTTGTCTAAAATTACCAAGCATATCCGCATGATAATTTTTCAGATTTTGAAATGCTTCCTTATATGATTTGACTTTAATTCGCCTCCCCAACCATCTTGTGAGGCATCAACTATTACTATCTTGTAATCCGCTTCTAAGAGTCAATTTTGGAAGATGCTTTTTACTTTCTGATAATTTTACATCTTTATATTGAAATATTTCAACTCGTAGAGGTTTTCTTATATGTGGATTTAATAGTTTTTCCTAAATCTTTTATATAGTCTAGATAATTTAATAATCCTAAGAATTTTGTAATTCCTTAGTATCTTCTAATTTATCCGGGAATTCTAATACTTTCTTACATGTGGTCTTGTAATTCTATTTCTCCTTACAATCTTTTGACCAAGAAAGTTTATGTATTCTCTAGCAATTTCTATTTTCTTTTAGAGAGAATGATGCCATGTCGATGCAATTGTAATATCTTCAACATGTTTCAGTGTTCTGTAAATTATGGGATGCTACTAATATCATCTATATATACTAAGACATAATCTAAGTCCAAATATTTTATCCATTTTTCACGGAAAATAGTGCATTTTTAATCCCAAGCATTAATTAACCATCATCATGTCCTGTAGGTGTTGTGAATGTCGCTGGTATTGATTCATTACTAACCCGACCGCTAATCCGCATTTACAATCGAATTTAGTAAAGTATTTCCTATTCTAGATGAGATTAATTAACATGTCTTTATCTGATATTTTATACCCATCTTCTTCAGTATTGTCATTTAATCTCTTGTAATTAATCACCATACGCGCTTTACCTCTAACGATTTCTGCATGTCCTCGTACGATAAATGCAGCTGACCTATGTTCAGATTTGGAAGGTCTGATTAAACCTAGAGTTTTGAGTTATCCTGACCTTAAATTCTTCTTTATCAAGAGAGAGTATTCTAATTCTTGACGAATGACTAAATCCTTATTGATAATTGGTATATTAATTCATTTTATCCCAATATTTTAAAGGATGCTCTCCTATTATCTCAATTCTTCCTAACCTGAATAGCTTTTCTAGAGATATGATAAAGGTGTGAATGGGTTCTCGCTTATAACAGTGGCTAAATAGTCTAAGACAGATCTGACGCCACAAGTTTTGCTAAGACAAGATCGGACGCGACAGAGGTTTGTGGTGTGGTGGTTCATACTACCTTTTCCTCTTCATTTTCTTCCTTGCTTGGACTCTTCCTCTTCTTCCTTGTTCGGACTCTTCCTCTTCTTCCTTGCTTGGACTCTTCCTTTTCTTTACTTCATCTCCTCTTCTTCTCACCACTTCACTTCACCCTTCATGTGAGGAATGAAGGTATTTATAGATGAGAGGAGCATTCGTAAATTCATGTAAAGCCCGTACCACTCCCCTCGATCAGACGGCTCAGGATGATTCCTTCGATCATTTGATGTATTTTGAGCATTTGGATGCCCAAATGAAGTCGGAATTATGAGATCTTAGGCTCGTTAGATCCGGCTCGTCGAGACGCTCGATTTGATTATAAACACTCCATATTTGAGAGCTGTTTTGGGATTTAATTGATGCCCCAAAAGATTCCAACGATATTTTAAGTCTTGATCTCGACTCAAAAAATCATATCACTTTCGACGCCAAGATTTGTCTGACTAAGATTTTGAGAGCCCTATCAAATCTAAAACGAAAGCTAAAGTCATAATCTTGAAACATCAAAATCATACCTTTAGCCTCTCGATGATGACAGGGTTCACTCCAGCCAGCATTTCTTTCGCAAATTCCTCATCAGTTATCCATACCCACTTGTCATCTTCAAATTGGAAAGTAGAAACGATGGATCAGAAACTGGGGAAAAAAGAGCCTTTTTTTTTATCAAACAGATAAGAAATTGAAGATCAACTCTGTATAATCAGTGGCACGGGAAACTTGAGAAAAGCTCGCTTTCCTTTGGTTGGAGTGAGTATGCTTTTGAACAACTCTAGAGGTATAGCATCGAGGAGCGCTTTCACCTGAGGAATATCCGGTAGCGGCAACCCGCCTTCATAGAGCTTAAGAATGTCTTCGTAACTGTCGAGTGTTCGACGTTCCGTCGAACACAGCTTGAAGAACAGGCAGCAATGACTTGGCCACTGCTTTAATGGTGTAGCCCAAGAAATCCGACATCTTAAGGTGCCCGAACCGCTCGTCCGCGGCACATAGATGTTAGTATCCAGCGAGAACAACCTGCTCTCGCTATTCGGATCTGCAAAGTTTTCCTTCGTCATCATTAAATCATCAAAGTAACACTGCTGATCTTTCACACACTTGAACGTTCAGCTCTTAAGGCCACCAGTCTTGGTGGGTGGGCGAGCGGTCTTGCCGCGACGGGGTAAGGGTACTCTCTGACCCGCCTAGAACTGGCCGGGCGAGGCCCTTGTTCAGATCCGGGTTGCCGAGATCGTTGTAGTACGCGTAGTTGTACACGCGGTACCATTCCTCCAGCTGCCGGCTCACCTCGTCTCCTCGCAGGTGCCGGAGCCTCCTCCCTGTACGGCTTCAGCGGTCCCGGCGTGTCTTTCGGCAAATACGTCTACAAAGCACAAACCTTTTGATGAGAATAACTACGAAGGTGAGAAAACAAGAGGTTAAGAGTGATGTTTTCCTTACATCGTTGGCGAAGAAGATGCGGTCGTAAGTGTACTTGTGGACGTTGTAGACCCATGAGTTGCAGTCGAAGTAGATGCGGCCCTTGCCGGGGAAATCGTCGATGGTGATCGATTTGAGTAAGAATTCCGCCAGGTGGCGGTTCTTCACGATCACCGCGCCAGGGATTCCTTGTTCTTCCTTTACGTGAAACGTCACGTCGAATTTTATCTCACCGGCGGTGATATTCGGAAGGAGAGGATCAAACGGCGGCTCAAGATACGCCGGCTCGCCCACCAATCCTCTGTTATTGTTATCTGCGCAGGTTACAGATTTCAGCTCGAGATCACTCCACCCCAAAACAAAACTTCCAAAAATCATTTAAGCTAATTAATCAGTATGCCATTGTAGTATTTATATAATTAATAAACTTAAAAGCTTATTGACTTGCGCCGAATATAAGATGATCAAGAGCTTTGTTTCTAAAAAAAATTCTTACCTCCCTGCTCATCTCTTCAAAGAAAAATCATTTTAAGTTTAAGCAAATAAATTAATGTCCTTATACTTATATGATTAGTAAAATTAAGAGCTTGGTTGGCACACGCCGATGGAAGCGCTAATAAAGTCCAAATATGCAAGAAGGATGTGGACGCACTGGAATCGCCGACGGTGGCGCTGACCAGCTGAAGTGAAACTTGCTGGCCGAGAAAGTCCTGATACTGTTGACGACGGTGGCGCCGAAATCGTTGAAATCAAGCACGTTCTTCTCCATGAGGACCACATGGCCCTTAACCTTCTTCGCTTCCCAAAATATTCCCGATTATGTTCCTGATCATGATTCTTTCCCAAACTCTTAATTTTACTTGGCCGGCGTGGGAAGGAGAAGAGCGGCTTGATGATTTAAGGTTGCCGATGACGGGGCCTATTTATCGCCGTAGATTGGACTTTAGCCGCTTTGTTTAATCGACCCTCGTGATACGCGTGGTTATTATTTTACAATGGCTAATCGCTGGCATTTAATTGAGTCTATCATATTTTCTTTATATATATATATATATATATATATACACGTATCTAATATTTATATTTAAATTATATTAAAATATATTAATAAAAATATGTGTTTTATTTTAAACAAGTTAATATTAAGAAATTTTTTTGTATACATAACACAATTTTATACATTTACATATCTAATACTTAAAATTTAATATTTACAAACATAATATTTATTTCTATACATAAAAGTGTATTTAATTTTAAAAGTTAATAATTATATATTTTATGTAATATTAAAGATTTATGTTATGTAAATGTCTTTAATATTTATTGCTTAAAACCTAGTAGAGTAAAGTTCTGTTTTTTGTTGTGAAATTCAGACGTATTTAAAAAAATAACAAAACTCAAAATTTTACTATGAAAAATCTCAAGAAGAAAACCAGCAACTTTATGTATCGGAGTACAAAATCTTGATGGGATTACGATTATATATGAGAGAAAGGAACAAATAGTAATGCGTTGGTGGTGCTTGTTAGTGATAGCGAGATGATGAAACGAGGATCGACGATGATATGCGTTGATGGAGCGAAAGAGGTTGGCACGAGGATGTGGCCCGGCGGCGATAGTTGATTGGTCAGTGGTTTGTCGGGATCTTGCTTTGGGGCTCTCTCCTCTCTTGCTTGGGCCCCACTCATATGAGGAATGAGGGATTTATTTATAGGTGCGTGGCGTCTCAAATACATAACTCCACTTCAGACTTTTCATGATCCCTTTGATCATTTGATGTATTTTAAATATTTGAATGCTCAAATGAAGTCAGAATTTTGAGATCTTGGGCTTGTTAGATCCGGCTCGTCGAGACGCTCGATTTGACTATAAACACTCCATATTTTAAGAGCTTTTTAGGGATTTAACTGATATCCCAAAGTTTTCAATGATATTTTAAGTGCTTGATCTCGACCTTTTCCGATCGTTTTTTAGCATCAAGATTCGTGCTTTGTAGTATTTTAAGTGTCATATTTTATTTTTGGATATCATTATTTCAATCATTAAAAATATATATATGTCAAATACAAGATAGCAAATTTTTTGATGAAATTTGAGCGTCATTAACCACATATTTTTTGAAGATCTTCGTGGGATTGTTATGACTATAAAGCGATGTACGCGGATGATGTGTAAGTATCTTGCGGGCATGATTTGAGGTTCTGTGAGCTATCAGGGCTCTTACGAGCTTTGGGTGCCGCGTCGCATGGCTGGCGTCTGGCACGCGTGTGGTGCGAAGCGGCAAGGTCGGTGAATCGGCCTGAGCCTGGTGGTGTAACGGACTCTGAGTTAATTAACGCTGGTGGCCAGATGAGCGATGGCGTGTCAGTGAAGCGCAACGCGGGCGCAGATGCGGAGCGGCTCATAGGTTGGCAGCGTGAGCGGTTGATGTGTTTGGCCTGGCAGCACCGAGGTGGAATCGAGGAGCTGGCCAAACGGTGATTTTTGATTTGGCTTTTGAAGGTTTTTGACAATTTTTACCCTTGCCTATAAGGGGTCTATAAAACCCCAGGTGGGAGAAGGCACACTTCAATACCCT
Organism: Cymbidium sinense; assembly: GCA_021442155.1. Classification (NCBI taxonomy): domain Eukaryota; kingdom Viridiplantae; phylum Streptophyta; class Magnoliopsida; order Asparagales; family Orchidaceae; genus Cymbidium; species Cymbidium sinense. Next base: position 66,481,404 of record CM038221.1, read on the forward strand.
AGTGCTTCTCTTCTTCTTGAGTAAGTCGTCGAGTAGATCAGGATTACTACGTCATTGTTCTTTCCCTCGAAGAGGCATCAACCGACTCGTCGGACCATCCGGGTTTGAGGCAATCAAGGCCGCCTTTAAATTTCTAGTAGAAAATTGATTCTTACGACTTTAATGGATGGCGGTTGATAATAACCGAGATGGCGAGGAGGCGTTAGGAACTATCGTTCAAACGACCAAAAGTTTGGGTGGTAATAAGCATCGAGGGGAATATCTTCTCTCTCTCTTTTTAATCTTTTCTCATATGTATGTGTATCCTTTTTTTTTGGATCGTGGTGAAAAATTTTATTCAAGCTATCCGTGAGTGAGAGAGTCAAAAGGAAAAGCATTGGGGTGAGTGTGTTGCTTTTACAAAATTTTCAGATTTTGTCATTTTCCCTCTTTATTTATTATGTATTTTCAGGGGTGATGAGAAAACCCATAATATGATGCGTCTGAGCGATATACCATCCTTGTCACATCGATAGTTTAATGGTGTTTAAGTTTTTCTTCCCATGAGTTGGTGGCTATGTTGCCAAAAGTTTGATCGAGCCCGTTCACCTCCCCGGGGTACTTTCTGTTTGAGATGATTCTTTGGGGCTGATTCCCTTTGGAGTTGATGAGATATTCAAAATATGTGGTGTAGCTTTGTCACGCTTTTCATTTGAGCTTTAATGGTCATCGTCGGTTTACTGTCTTCTTTGAAGCGTGGTGTTACTTTGAACATCAAATACTTGTGTCAAATGTGTGCATATTTACATGTGATACTGGGGCGTGTTTCTTATCGGGACTATAAAGAATTGGATAGAATTTTACGCATCAATCTAAATTGGTCTAATGGATTCTTTTATGAAAATGAGTGGGGCCTTCGATGGGAAGATTGAATGACCTTCCGGATCCATTGTTGATGTGAGAATGAGATCCCAGCAACTCTTAATATCCACGATGTAGAAGCTTGTAACATGAGTTACGTCACATTGGCAAAATATAGTTGAAGATAGAATGTTCAAGGTTGGCCTTTCCATCAGGCGGGGAGATCTCATTCTTTTCCACTAAAGAGGTCAAGTAAAGTGATGAAAGGTCTCTCTCATATAGGTTCTTTCAAGATGCATCACCAAATCAGGTGGTGGCAATGTTTCTTCCCAAGAAAAAAGACATGAAGTGACTTCGTTAGATATCCGAAGAAGATGTTCTTGACCTCGAGAGTTTAGTTTTAACTCATGATGGGGAGTTCGTTTCTCGGCCGCACATTCCGAAGAGGTGTTAAATCACATATGTCTTGCGTCAACGAGCGATGAATTGGTACGTTGTCTTCCTTCTTTCTTCTTTTCTTCTTTTCTCCTTCTTTTCTTTTGTAATATTTGTGATGGTTTTTTTATAGGTAACTCAAACATTAGGACAAATGGCTCATTTGGGTGTCTTTAGATGAGTGGAATCTTGAATTTATGAAGATAAAATATCTGCAGAGTATGAGCGAAAGATGAGTATTAAAGCCAAAGAAGTGGTGACTTTGGAGGATCGGTGAGTGCGAAGCGAGCTAGCGAACATGTCGACTTCTCTTTCTCTCTCAGTGTCGGGTGGCACGTGATGAGCGATTGAGGTGAGGACAGAGACTCAGAAGAGAAAAGACTCAAGGCACTTTGGGGAGAGAGCTCTCTGGAGAAGAAAGCATATTATCGTCTTTAGAAGGAGCATATAATGTCGAGCGGAAGCAAATGAAATCTCCTTGAAGCGTGGAAGACTTTAAGAACTCCACTTATCTGTACACTTGAAGACCATGTTGAAGCTTCGTAATCATATACTTGATGTTGAAGTGAAGGACTTGGAGCACCAATGTTTAGAGGAGGGCTTCATCAGGGTTCTAAAGGAATCCGCTGTACATCGCAAGACGGAGCTAGTATTGAGGATCTCTCCCACCAAGTATCAAGACTCTTCGTCCTTCGGAGATGAAGGAGTTGAGAGTGAGTCGAGGAGTATCTCCTAGTGGTGAGGAGGGCATTGATATCACGATATGATGTAGCATCACTTGAGGATGCATTTTTTATATGTTATTAGTGTGTATCGGAATCTTGATTCTTTCTTATATCATCATGTTAATGATGATACGCTTTTGTTTTGTTTTACCTATCCGGATAATTGGTGAATATTATTACGACGCTAACGCATGGATGAGGTTGAATTGAATCCTCGAGATTTTGACCTATCCAGAGGTTGTTTGTAGTCTTACTTGATGGCGTTAACATATGGAAGGGTGAGAAGTCCACTAGGACCTTTTGACCTATCTAGGTTGTTGTCGAGTCTTATTTCGATGACATTAACTTTGTGTGGAAGAGGTGGAAAGTCCCCTTGGGATTGATCATGCTCTGATTGAGATATAACTTGAGTTGTATATTTCTCAAGTGGGAGGATTAAATGAAGAAGAAATAAGTTTGTAAGAAGAAAGCTATAAATTCATTACTCGATAAGTTCTGATACAATCATGATTTTAACAGGATATGAGTTTTAAAAGAAATGAAACAACAAAATAACAACAAGTCTTTATCCCACTAAGGGGTTGGCTACATGAAATGATAAAGCGAGATAAAATAAAAGTTGCGATAATTATGGTAGGAATTTAATATTTTGAGATTCTCGGTGTTCCAAGTTGAGGTAAAGTTTTTCCCTTTGGATCCTTGAGCTTGAATGTTCTGGCTTTTACCATAGCTATAACCACATATGGGCCATCCCAAAGAGGTGAGAGTTTATTGCGTTGAGGGCCTTTGCAACTTGAGACTTGTACCAAGTCACCAGAGATATGGGATTTACTCTTGTTAAGTGATGAGCTACCCTTTGGTGATAGGAAGCAGTCGAAGTAGGGCCATGTCACGAGTTTGGGAGTAGGTCCAGGTGTTGTCGAGTTTTTCTTCATTACCATCATGATCGAATAATTGAACTCTTGGACTTGGAACCCAATATCTCCTGGTATAATAGCTTCTGTGCGAAACACAAGTTATATGGTGTCTCGGTCGAGGTGCGATGTAGTGGTAAGCCCAAAAGAACATTAAGCTCATCAACCCATTGCCCCGGCCTTCTCGAGACATATTTTAGTCCTTTGAGTATAGTCACATTGGTAGCTTGGTCACCATTAGTTTGAGGATGTGCTTCTGATGTATCGGCGGTGAATGTGAAGATCTTTGCAAAAAAGGTAAAGACTTTTCTAGTAAATTGGGTTTGTTAATGATGATCTTTGCGGGAAGACGAATCGTACTATATTTTTCCAAACAAATTGTTTAGCATTTGCCTCCATAATTTTTAGTGGTTCGGCTTCGACCCATTTAGTGAAGTAGTCAATGGCTAAAATGATGAACTTTCGTTGCCCTGATGCTATCAGAAAAGGTCTCATGATATCAATCCCCCACTGAGCAAAAGGCCACGGGCTTTGAATGGATGAGAGCTCTGTATGCGGCATGTGAGGGAGGTTAGAGTGACAACTTGCATATTTTTTGTGAACTCCAAGGTCTTGTTTCATAGGCCAATAGAACCCTTGCCTTATAATTTTAAGGGCTGGCGCCCTTCCTCCCAGGTGTTCTCCACATATCCACAGTGGACCTCTCTTAATGGGTAATGTCGAGGTGAGGCATTTGAGTGCGATCGAGAAAGCTCATTTGTATAGTTCACCTCAGATAATAGTAAAGTTTGAAGCTTGTCTTGGATGAATTCTGGGTTGGGTCTTCAAGAAGAGTTCCTTCTTGTAGAAAAAAGACATGATGGGGTCCATCCGAATGTTCATTTATCTCATTAATTGCTTGAATTACCCATGACCCTTGGATACTTGAAAATATATTTCTTCAACATGCTTCTCTTAAATAGATCCCTAGTAGCGAGATGAAGCAAGCTTAGCGAGGAGGTCTCAGTATTCTTCTCTCGATATGTGAATGATTTGATGTGTCTTGAAATGGGAGAAGAGACTTCACCAAGTGGAGGTATTGTCGGATTATGAGTATTAAAGTTTCCCTCAACTTGGGAGGCGACAAGTTGAGAGTCAGTGTGTATCACTAAGTCTTGAGCTTCATAGTCAATGGAGAGTCTCAACCACATGAGCCTCATATTGACCATATTATTAGTTGCGAAATTTTAGGCGAGTCCATACTCTAAGGTATTACTGGGGGAAAAAAGTAAGATTACAGGTACTTCAAGCTCCATCAACATAGGGTCCATTGAGGGGAAACAAAGGCATGTAGATAGCTCCTCACAGTTGGCGGTGCATTCCTATAAAGTCTGAGTACTTGAGACTTTATAGCAGTAGGTAGAAATTTATATCTCTCAATTCTGACCATTTGATTAACCTCCCGGATGCTTGGTTTCTAGGATGGCCCTTAATGGTAAATGAGTGTAAACATAGTGTGAGCTTGGAAGTATGGACAATTTTGCTGAAAACTAAAGCCACACCTTATCGGGGATAACTTTTTATATCGAGAGAGAATTTTCTTGACATAGTAAATTGGTTTGTATCCCATTTTCTTCACTAAATTGAGCTTATCATTGGGAAGAGGCTGAGATATAAGTATACATCTCTCCTTGAATAGGCTTGGATAGTAGGGGTGGAGATGCTAAATACTCTCTTAGTTGCAAAGCAGACATTCATCGTCCATTGAAAATTATTATTTTTAGCTCCCTTTAATATTTTAAAGAATGACAAGTATTTATCCCAGGCGGGCTAGAGCGGGATAAGCAATTCGTCCATTCAAATGTTGAACTTCTTGATATTCTTTGAGGAGTCATATCTTTGAGAGCTTTGATTTTCTCGGGTTGGCCTCTATCACGGTGGGTTACCATAAATCAAGAAATTTTCACGTAACCCCAAAAGCACATTTGGTTGGTTAAGTCATGTTATAACGTCGAAGAAGGTTAAAGCATATTTCTAAATTAGAAATATGTTGTGATTCTTCAAGCTTTTCACTAACATGTCATCCACATATACCTCCATTATGCGCTAATAGGTCTTTAAAACCTTATTCATAAGGCGTTGATAGGTAGCACCATTTTTTTAATCAAAGCGGCATAACTTGGTAACATAAACCTTTATATGTTTGAAATGTAGCTTCTTCATCCATTGGGTTCATTTTTATTTGGTTGTAACTAGTAAGCATCAAAAACTAAGCATTTGATGTCCGTAGCATCAACCGATCAATTCGAGGAAGGAAAACTATCTTTGGGAGCCTTGTTAAGGGTGTAATCAATACACATTCTCCATGTTCCATTTATTTTCTTAACCATGAAAATATTTCATGTAGGGTAATGTACCTCTCATATGAATCCCTAGAGCTTGTTAACTTCTTGTTCAATAGCGAAGATCGTGCAAAACTCCCTTCTTTTGGATGATCGGTTTGAATGTTGGATCAATCTTGAGGGAGTGCATGATTATGTCGACCCCGGCATATCCGTGGACTCCAAGCGAAGATGTCTTGATTTCTACTGAAGTCTATGTATTTTTCCTTTGTTCATCGAGCAAAGATCCACACCTTGTTCATAGTGGTTGGTCATCGATAATGCAACAGAGCAAGTCTTACGAAGCTTTCGGGGTACTTCTTCATCTCAAAATTAAAATCTTGATCTTTGAAGGTCACAGAAGGGCGTGGTTGAGCTTGTGAGATAACATGATTGTGCTATCTGTTGATTTCCATAGACCACTCCAACTCAATGGGGTTGGAAATTTCATCTTAAGATGAGATCTTGAAATGACGCACCAAAATTGATTGGAGGGCCTTCCAAAGATAGCGTTATATGCTGAATCTGACTTGACCACCATGAATTGGATTAAATGAGCCACTTGTCGAGAATTCACCAAGGATAACAGGAAGGGTGATTGTCCCCTCTACTCGCACAGGGCGATTATCAAACCCGTACAATGGTCCTGCAGGGTTGGAGCTTTTCCCTAACCAGGCCCATGTTAAGAAATGTGGAGTAAAATAAGACATCAACAGAACTCTCATTGTCAATCAAAATTCTCTTAACATTATAGCATGGGTCACCGATCCCTCCGATGACAAGTGGATCTTGATGAGGAACATGCACTCCTTCTAAGTTCGAGTCATTAAAAGTGATGGAATGATCAGTACGAGACTTCTTTAACTCCGGCTCTTCAGAGATGGTAATGAGAACTTGATTAGATAGTATTGGTCCTCCTGCGATTGTTTCAATTTCTCCAACTGTTTGATGATTGTTTTGTTGTTTCTGTGATGATTGTCCTGGTTGCCCCCCAGTTGGAGGTATGTTTATTTGAGTCGATTGATTCTTCACAAATCGACGTAGATATCCTTGTTGAATGAGCCTCTCTGTGTCTTGCATAAGTGACGAGTAAAAAGGCCCTAGACGGAGTCCTCAAGAAAACTCCTCTTAATAGTTTGAGGGTATTTGACTTCATCTCTGGACCTCTGAAGTATTCCTTAAGTGATTCACTATCATTTTGACGAATGCCGGAGAGGTGGAAGGAATCTTTAATGATCCTTTGGTTTGCAATAAACTGTTCTACGAAAATCTTGGCGAGTTCGTCAAAGGTATGGATGGATCCCCTTGGAAGGAATAAAACAAGTCGAGCTTGCCCCTTAAGGGTAACGGGAAGACTTGGCAAGCGTTGTCGAGCTCTTTGGATATGCATGATGGTCCTGAATGGTCGATGTGTTCATATGATTGCCCCATCATAAGAATCAATGCTCGGAAGCTTGAAACTACAGAATGGATGTTGAAGAAGCAAGGTGAGACTCCTCTTAGCCGCGGTGAGGGGAAGATGATTTCATCTTGAAGGTGAAATTCTGATAAACATCTAATTCACGTAACATGATGAGTGGAACAACAGGATGAGAATGTGTCAAGCTACAATAATTGGTGGATTAGCGATTGAGTGCGACGATGGATGAGTAAGCGGTGTCGAGGAGATCAACATCATGATGGAGAGGAACTTTATTGTTAAGGAGATCGACATTTTGACCTCCCATCGATCTTGGGGAGGTGTGTTTGCGTGGTAATTCATTGTGTTCCTCTTAAAAGTGGATCATCTCATTTTGAGAGATTCTTCCATTCGGTGGACATGATCTTCTAAAGAGATCCCATCTTCAAAGTCACGCTATTAGGGGTGAGTGAGCGCTTGGCTTGGTTCAAATTGATTGAGTGGCGGGGTTGGGAGAGCTCCGTTGTTTGTATTCTATTGGCCATACGTGTTCCTAATTATGATTGAGGTTCTTCCCACAGGGCGTAACTGCTAGAAAATCGATTCTGGTAGAGTAAAAGTTTATGCCTTAGCTTTGTGAAATCCAACATACATGTATTTAAAAAGTGAACAAGAAAACTCAATTTTTATGTGAAAAATCTCAAAGAGGAAAAACTGGGCGTAAAAGCTTCCATGTATCTTTTGAGTACAAAATCTTCCGATGGGATTACAATTGTATATTAGAAAACAACGACTATGTAGTCCGTTGTGGTAACAATTGCTAGTTGTAGCGATGATCACGAGCAGTGAGGACATCGGGGCGATGAAGGTCGTGATGGAGACCGGCAGAAGGCGGCGAGGGTGGTCGACCGTCAGCGGCACGATTGGCTTGAAGGATCTTCAAGCTTTAGAGCTCCTCTCCTCTCTTGGGCTCTCTGATATGAGATGAGCTATTTATAGAGGAGTGGCGTCTCTCATGCAAAACTCCACTTCATTGGACGGATCCCTTTGATCATTTGATGTATTTTAAATATTTGAATGCTCAAATGAAGTCGAATTTTGAGATCTTGGGCTTGTTAGATCCATCGTGAGACGATTTGACTTAAATACTCCATATTTTAAGAGCTTTTAGGGATTTAAGCGATATCCAAAGTTTCCAATGATATTTTAAGTGCTCGAAACCGGTTTCAACTTGGATCGGTTGCTTTTGCATCAAGATTAGGTTACTTTAGTAGTATTTTAAGTGTCATATCAATTAATGATATTTTTCATATATTTTAGAATTTTGAGTATTATATAAAAAATAAAGATTTAGATGTTAAAATATAAATTGATAAATAAAAATTTATGATATGAATGTGAATCCTCTTTTTTGTATTTAAAATATTTTACATTATTTATTATCTGGTTTAATTTAAGTTTTTTATTTTACAAAATTACAAGCTTAAATTATGATAAATAAATTGATTTAAAAAATGATTAACCTAAAAATAAAATAAAACAAAATCAATCTATTTAATCTATTTAACACAAAAGTTCAAGTTAATTTGATCAAATCATTGAGTTTAAATATAGTACTCAATAAAATAGACCTCAAGTTTTATTATATAATTTGATAGACATTATTAACAATGTATGATACTATGATATTTAAATTTTTTTGATTGGTTTTGAGCATACTGCATTTCAATTGTAAGGATTTTAAGTTTATAAGTAGCTGATTGAGAGTAATTGAATTCAAATTATTTTAGGAAAATTTTGAATGTATGAACTAGTTCAAAAAATATTACCGCTCTTTTTGGTGGTAGCACGACAACCTCCGGAAGTTGATTCTTCTGTGATTAAATCAATGAACGTCGTAAGCATGAATGTGTAAAGCTTCATCATATAATAGTCACAAATCCACCATAAGATGAGTGGGGTGTTGTGATACCCATCCAAAAAAAACTAATTCAAAAATGCTGAATTTATAATTCATTTGATCCAAGTGAATGATATAGCATCCCAATATCAAACCTCGATATAGCCTTCACTTTGCACGATATTTTATTTGATTGCATCCTTCGATGATGGCCTTAACCACTTTCGCAACTATCTCTACTATGGAAACTTGTTCCTTTTCTACGAATCTATCTCCTTGATAACTACATCTTTATGATCATTTATTTACAATCTTATATAATCGTATAAATCTAGGATTGCATTTTGAGTGTCACAATATATTTATAACGAACATATTTATGAATCAACACTAACAAAATTATAGTTGCAATGATATTATGACCTAAAATGGTATTTCATATAGTGATAATTCTCATGCAATTCCTTGTGAAACAATATTTACATATATAAGCTTGAATTATTTTAATAATCATATAAAATTTATAACTATCGCATGCATGCATGCGATAAAAAATAATAATTCTCTCTAATTTCTCTGGAGAAACGTTTTTCACGTTTTTGCATGCAGTATTAAGGCGTGTGGGCGAAATGCGATCAAACCGTGCTTGATCGCATTTAGATTGATCTATTTCATATAGTTTTTTTAAAGAAATTTTATTTTGGGCTTGATTTTTCAAGATTAGATAAAGAAGATTATAACTGTTTATTAACTTTTGAAGTTATCAAATTATATATATATATATATATATATATATCAAGGAGGTGTGCAAAATATAGATTATAGACTATAATTTTTACATTTCTATCTATTTATAATTTCATCTTATAAATTTGGTGATATATAGTTTTTTTTTCTAAAATATAATATTATGTATTTTTATTCATTTAATTATAATTAGTATGATTTTTTAAGTATTATATTAATAAAAGCATGCATTATAGTATCAATAGTTTAAGATTGAATATCGCAACTCTCATTTTAAACCCCACCATTGTCTTACAAATCATTACTAAAATAATATTTATGTTTGATTTTATCTCAGAGTTGCTCAAAATTTTAGTTGATTAGAAAAATATTTACTATTTGTACTCACTTAGAATCAAATATATTAGCATATAAAATGAGTTTAAGGGTTTAAGGTTTACTTAATTAAATCATATCACAATATAAAATTATTGTCAATCATTTTTTATATTTTCTCATTTTCTCTTAGGGTCTATTTCAGACTGTAGTTTTTTTTTTTGTAGCAGTTGATATAAAAATAATTTTTTTTGAATTACTATACGGATGTTACAAATATTTTACTTATTGAAAAATTCAAATAATAATTTTCGTATCACTCTAACATTTTGATTCTTAAAATAATTTTCATTATAAAATTTTTTGAGAAGCAAAAATAAAATTACCGTTCCTCCACTTTTCTTTAACGCAAAAAGATTAAAACCTCCCTCAACCGATGTGACGTTGCTATCTTCGCCTCCTCTCTCATCATGGTAGTCAGGGTTCACCTCTCTAGCGGCATTTTATCAACCTCAGCTGCTTTCCGGTAGTGCATCTGGACATGGATACTTCGTCATCATCAAAGGCTATACGCGGCAGTTGGATCCCATGCTCCTGAAACCTTGGCAAGGCCGCATCTCTTCCTCGCTAGAGACCATCCACTCCAACTGGTTGACTCCCAATTGACTACATGGAGAGCGCGAACAATAAGCCCATCGGTTATGGGAGTAGTATTCACCATTGATGGATAGATAGATCGTCCTTGGACGGCTGCAGCTGGGGTTGATCCTACCCAACTTGGTGGCAAGGAACTTACATCGTTATGAAAAACAATAATTGATGCAGTAAAACAATAATTATTGTTTGAAGCCTCGAACTTTTTTCACGGGCCTAAAGAAAGCAGCGTCTCTGAAAAGTTGGTTACTCGGTGGCGGCACTTCCTCGATCCCGATGTTATTCTGGGGTCTTCATCTTCTTCAAGTTGATTTGTCAAGTGCATATGGTGAAATGGAAATTGAGTGATGTCAACACTACCAAGTGGAGGTGATACGCCCCAAAATTAATGATCAAGCTTGATCTCAAGCATTTTCGAACGCCGATCTAAGCACCGATTTCAGCAAACTTACGGTCAAAGCGGCCGAATCTGAACATCACAACATCAAGCATAGTCTGATCCGAGCTCGAATCGACTCAGATCAAGCTATCGGAGCATGAAAATGGATCCTGATCCGCCAAATGGTCACAAAAACGGACATATTTATAGTCGATCGGCGGCGTCAAAGGCGAATCCAACGAATCCAAGATCACCCAATTCGACATCATTAAGGCACCCAAATCATCAAAATACACCGTCGATCGGCGCTCACGGGCGATCAGATGGGTTGGAGTTTTCCACGAATTACTGCCTCCTCCAAAATCTATAAATAGAGCTTCATTCTTACCTTGGAAAATGATGAAATCTGATTCTGCGGAGAAGAGCTCGAGAACCACCGGTCGACCTGGCATGACTATCATCCGCGGTGCCACCACGGTGGTGCACGAAGATCAGCTCGCCCAGGAGATCGCCTCAGGACAAGAAAAGACCGATTCAGCTCCTTTCTCCCCGAAGATCAAGAGGTTGCTCGGAAGATGTTCTGCCGCTGGGAAACTTCTCCCTTGGGTTGGAGTTGACCGATATTCTAATATTGTTTTCGTAAACACCTTCTTCTCCACGAAGCGGTATCTTTTGAACACAGTGAAAGTTCTCTGGCGGGCAAGGCCGTGGTTTCCACGGGTTTTCCACGTATAACCCCGTGTTCATATCCCCGCTTGTGTGTTGGATAATTTTGAGCTACGAAGATCTCGCATCCGAATAAAATTCTAACGCCAGCTTGGCCGTCCAGGAATGGTGGTTGCGGCCGCCGAGGATGGTCGACAACGCTGGCCAGTAGTCGGCGGTGGCAACCGTCGAGGTATTCTCACGAGATGGCAGCGAAGATGGTGGTGATCAGCGGCAATTATTCGGCCGAGTGGTCAGCGGCCAGCATACGAGCAGCGGTAAGCAGCGTAGTCAGCGAGGATGGAATGCAGCGATGGAAGTGGCAACCGGCGAGATGCCGCAGCGGAGCAATGACGGCAGCCAGTGGTTAGCTCTGATGGTTGGCGCCGAGGGTGGTCGCAAATGCAATCAGCGGTGGCGGCAAGTCGGTAGTCTGCGAATGAACAGCGGCGATGGTGGTGACCAAGCGAAGATTATGTGGCGATGGTGGCGATGGTAGATGACGGTGGCGGCGGTCGACTATAATGGTTGGCGACGGAGATCTTTGACCTATCCGAAATCGAGTCGTGAGATTTTCTGCGTAAAATCAAGATATCTTTGCACGGCGCGCGATATTACATTACATTGGAAGTCATTACGCACTCCCTCAAAGTTGACTCAACCTACAAGCGATCTGAAGAAAAGAACCTTCACGAGCGATTACGGTCATAGAATAAGAAATCACCAAACTTCGGAAGTCAAGTTCATTCGAGAAGTCTACTACCCCACGGTTGGCTAACGTAGTGTTAGTCGAAGGCCAGCTTCTGGAGAATGTGCATCGACTACCGACCTTGATCGTGCGGGCCCAAAGATAGCTTCCCCTTCCTGGTATCGACCAACTAGTTGATGCGACATCGGGACATCGGATCTTTGAGCTTCATGGATGCCTATTTCTACAATCAACCCGGGATAGGTCAAAAGGTAGTGGACTTCCCGACCTCTTCCATCTGAGGTTAACATTGTAGCTCGATAAACAACCTTGGATAAGTTGGCAATCCTCATAGGTACAACTTTCTCCATAACAGGTTAACATCATCAGTGCCTCGATACACAACCTCGGATAGGTCAAAATCCTCGGTGGACAATTGATCTCTTCCATACAGTTAACATCGTCGAGTAACGCTCTGATAAACAACCTTGGATAAGTTGGCAATCCTCTATAGACTGCCTACAACTTTCTCCATAACAGGTTAACATCGTCGAGTAACGCTCTGATAAACAACCTTGGATAAGTTGGCAATCCTCTATAGACTGCCTACAACTTTCTCCATAACAGGTTAACATCATCAGTAGCGCTCGATACACAACCTGGGATAGATCGAGAGGTTCAGAGAACCTCATAAATATATTCTGCAATTTTGTCATAAGCAGCCGATAAACAACCTTGGATAAGTTGGCAATCTCATATACTGCTTTCTCCATAGAGGTTAACATCATCAGTAAGCGCTCGATACACAACCTGGATAGGTCAAAATCCTCGGGTTCAATTCAAGATCTTATCTGAGTTAACACGTCGATGGCTCGATAAACAACCTTGGATAAGTTGGCAATCTTCTATTTCTCCATAACGGTTAACATCATCGAGTACTTCCGATCGATATAGGATAGGTCAAAATCCTCAGATTCAATTGAGATCTTCTATGAGGTTAACATCGAGTAGCGCTCGATAAACAACCTTGGATAAGTTGGCAATCCTCATAGGCTACAACTTTCTCCATAACGGGTTAACATCATCGAGTAAGCGGCTCCGATACACAACCTAGGATAGATCGAGAGGTTACGAGAGAACCTCATAAATATATTCGTGCAAGTTTGTCATCAAGTAGCAGCTCTGATCTTAGAATAGATCGAATTACCCTAAAGGGATTCAGATGATCTCTTCTACGATCTTTATCATCGATGCGGCTTTGACACACAACTCGAAATATTCACAAATAATTTTTTATGGATTGTTAATACTTCTCATGAGAACATACAAGTACAATCAATGAAATAATATACAACGAACAAGCAGCATAAAGGAATTACAACTACCGGTCTTGATGGTCTCATCGGTGATGAAGAACTATCGAGTCATCCTGTCGGCTAGAAGAAGGGTGGGAAGCTAGGCTAGGAGAAAGGACCTCGACTCCCAACTGCGATCAGTAGCGTGTCCCCTTCAGAAACCTCGGATGAAGCCTTCATCAACCTGCCACTCAAAGCCTTCACCTCTACATCATACCGCGTGGTCTCGGCCTCAGAGCGATCTATGATACTCTTGAAGGCTGAGTTCTTGAAGTCCTCCACTGCGATCCGTCTACACAGAGATAAAGGCGACCTCTTTCTCTGAAAGGCGGCGTAACTCGGTTCTTTGCCTCAGACACGAAACCTTCTCGGAAAAGATCTTGAGATCCTTTGAACCAACCTCATTCAGCCTCCACTAATTCATCCAGAGTCAACTTCGGCGAGAAAGAGAAGCAGTGTAACTTCGGTCTCGCATTCATCAAGTTGATTCTCCAACACGGACATCTCTTTTACTTTCTCCACATCACTTCTTATATTCACCATGGAGAAACTTGACCTTCCGAACTCGAATTCGGTCATTGATGATGTTCATTTTGAAGTCAAGTTCTTTCTTCGATGTCGAAATAAGAAAAATTACGTTAAACAGGAAATGGAAAATAAAAGATGATGAGCATAAGAGAATTGTTACAGTTCTTGACATCGGCGACCTTGAGGAATGATTCAACCGTCCTCGAGAATGAAGATCGCGGGGGCGACTACTCGAAAAGGGCAGAACTCTTTTGGTGTCACGATGTCACCTCTTCTCTTTTCCTCTTCACCTTGAGACGGGTCCTTCACTGGAAGAAGCCGAGGACGCTGGGAGATCTACTGAAACCTTTGTTGGGCTTTCAACGAATCGCATAAGACCGCCATGAATAGAAAGCCCCAAACAAAGATTCCTCCCGCACAAATTGCTGATATATCAATCTCAAATCAAGATCTTCAATATTCTGAATTTCGTCCGCAGATATCTTCATCACTAATGGGTAAATCTCTTTTCCCCATGAAGACCCCGCCATTCTTCACAAAAGAACTCGCTTGCCCAATTGGGAGGATCCTTCGTCCGGTCAAGTCATCGCAGTGATAATGACCATGTGCATCGCAGTAAACTTGCACATCCGCAGGTAATCAAGAGTCGCGTCACGCTCAAAAGACTATAAGTCCCATCACGATCGCCATTGCCGCCGAAAACTGGAAATGCAAACCTCGTGATGTCGACAAAATGGCGATCATCTCTGGGATGGGGAAACCAAGCCCGCGCCAAACTCATCTCATAAGTGGTAAAATACCTACAAGGAGATTGGGCTCTATCGACTTCTTCTGACACTTAAGAACCAAATCATTCAAAATAATATTTTTCCAAGACATCAATGTGTCTCCCAATCGAAATTCCCACCTAACCTTCGCCCTCCCATTTTAGAAGCTCTGTCAGCCTGCTACAAGGGTCTGACGTTCCCTTTCAAAAGATTATCATCTACAAACACCCAAGCAACTCCACCATCGAGGGGAAAATATTCCAAGAGAGTGCCCAAACTCCACTGGGAGGCTATGCACTGCTCAGAGAGGTGAGTGAGAGGTTGATCCAAGAAGAGTGCCCAAACTCCCGTGGGGAGGGCTATGCACTCTAAGAGGAGAAGATAAGAGGAGAGTCCTTTCTTTCTTACCCTGTGATAGACCCTTAGGGTTCGGGTAAAACCCTAAAACCCAAAAAAGCATTCAAACCCGCCAAGGTCTCACCAGCCTCAGCCCAGCTGCTAGCAAGGAGCTGGGCAGTTCAGCATGGCACAAGGCTGCTCAAGACAAAGGCTCTGCCCTCCTGCTGTCGCCCTCTGGTCTGGGCCGCCACCCCAGATCCAGACCGCTATGCCACGCTTCAAGGCTGGTTCATGACATCATGGTGGGCTTCGCATGTTCAAGGCTGGCTACGCGCTCAAGGATCGCTTGCTCATGTTTCTGCCCGCACGCATGCGGGCTCCTCGCTGCTTCGATCCTCATGCCGGGTTCGCCATCGGGTTCGATTGCTTATGTGCCACGCTGCCCGCCATCGGTTCGCACGCTCAAGCCGCCTTACATCCTCATCGCGAACTCAGGCTTCGGACTCAAGGCCAACTCCGCTCTACCCGCACTCCGGCCGCTCGTTCTGACTCCGCAGGAGATCCGACGCTGGGCGACTCGCTGGCGCTGGGCTCATACCACGCCGCTTCATCGCCTGGTCCCCCAAACGCTCAAAACTTCCATCCAACAGTCCATAACCTCAAAATATCACACACAATTTACGATTTACACAACGCCAAAGTTATAATATCAGCTATGAAGATTTGTTCTCAAAATGCGCATTGACTTTAATTTTCATTTGTTTTCAAGATGATATATTTTGATGACCGAGATAATGTCACCCAAAAATAGTAACCGATACGCCCTAAAATTAACTGATCAAGCACAATCTCAAGGCATTTTCGTAAACGCTTCATCTAAGCACCGATTTCAAAGAAATTTATAAACCGACCGCCTCGGTAAGACGAACATCACAACATCATAGTCTCGATCCGAAGCTCAATCGACTCGCATCAAGCTATCGAGCATGAAAATGGATCCCGATCCGCCAAATGGTCACAAAACGACATATTTATAGTGATCGAAGCCAAGACTAATCCAACGAATCCAAGATCACCCACTCGACATTAAGGCACCCATCATCAAAATACACCGTCGATCGAGGGATCGCTCGCCGTCTCATGGGAGTGGTTGGAGTTTTCCACTAATTTACAAGCCTGCCACTCCCAAAAATCTATAAATAGAGCTTCATTCTTACCTTGGAAAATGAACTGAATGCACTCAGAGAAACCACCCGACTCGACAATGCATCTATCATCACCGCCACCACCAAGAAGGTTCAAGATCGGAGCTCGCCTCTGTGAGATCGGAAGACCACCGCCCTTTCTCCTCAAGATCAAGAGGTTGCCCCTAAGATCGCTTTTGGGAAACTTCTCCTTGGTTGAGTCACCATATTTAATACCTCAGAAACACCTTCTTCTCTAAACTAAGGTGAAGCAACTTTCTTTGAACACATAAGAAAGTTCTACCGGCAAGTTCTTAACGGGTTTTCCACGATAACTCATTCCCCGCTTGTGTGTTGATAATTTTGAAGCATACGAAGATCTCGATCTACCGTAATAAAATTCTCAAAGACAACAAGGAGTATGGATGTGAAAGCAAAGATCACCACCGATTGCACTGTGGAAAATAATGAAATTATTGCTCATGCTCTTCCGTAAGAACTTTACAAGTTGCTCTTGTAGAACGAAACATCTCCAACAAGTGAAGAAAATCTAAAGCATCCCCTGCTCAAGATTGGCTTGGTTTGTAGAAAGATTTGGATTCAACTTGTAGAAAATGAGGGTGTTCTCGGGCAATGTGTGGAATTCTCCACCTTATCTTCTAGCCAAGTTGAAAATATATTTGAAGGTCAAATATGATCATTAGACCTTACAGATGACTTCTCTTCCCTTGATGGTGAAGTAAGGAAGAGATTAGACAAAATGATCCCCATTCCTCATGCTCCTAGAATTAATGGAGAAATTCCTTCTTTTGATGAAGCTACATCGATCATAAGAGAGGTGAAGCTTTATGATTTGGTTAAACTTAAGGTTCAAGAGATGGTAGTATCACTATCCATCAATTCTATCATGCTATCACCACAAGTTTGTAAGATAACAAGTTATCGACCAAATTTAAGTCCCTCGACATGAAGGGTTTCAAGACTTCCAATGCCCATGAAAAGAAAAATGGAGGAAACTATATATATGCATTACTTTGTGTTTCAAGAACCTGCTAATGCCCATTAGGGCTTAGTGGATGCAAGGAGACGGTTGTGATGTCGCAAGACACCGCATTATGCTCATCATACCGAAGCCAAAATCATCGATGTCGCCCCACCAAATGTGCGTATATATTTATTTGCTATTATGTAGGTGATCAAGGTCTGCCATGCTCATCGTAGACGATGATGGATTGCAGATGTTGTAAGACCGCCGGCACGCTTAATCGGCATACCGTAAGCAACCGCTAGATGTGACACCCTTATGTCAAAATGTTTAAATTTGAAATATTTGCATATATATTTGCTTTTATGTAGTGATTGAAGACCTTGTTATGCTATTGTGGTGTAACGAGATTGAAGGTCGATCGAGGTGCTTCAAAATACCAACTCATGCTCATCGTATGCATGTAGGCCAAAACACTCCGATGCCCATTGCTGGATGTCGAGGTCGCCAAACTTCCAAATCTTTTTGACTTAAAAATGAAAAATAAAAGAATCGACTTAAGGATGTCAAGCATTGAAACATAAAGCTAAAATTTAAATAAAAAACTCCAAACAATAAAAAGGGAAAGTAAAATGACATACAACAAACATAAAAGTAAAATAAAATAAAAGAATGGTGGAAAGCATCTTTGCAAGCCAGAATTGAAAGAGGGGGAAAATAAATTTGAATAAAAGAGGGGAAAACAAAAAAAAAGAGGGAGAAATGAGAACTACTTTTAAGAGTAAACCCTCTTCTTGAATTAACAAATTAAATTATCATTTTGAACATATTGTTCTAAATGCCTTCTTAATCGGATGAGAATTCTTCACAAGCAAGAACGATACTAAATCCAATTCTACAAAAATCATAAGGCTTCCTTTAATTAAAAATTAAGGAATTTCATTCTAATTATGAATTTTAAATCAATAAACTATTTAGGTGAAATTAGCTAAGCTATATAAACACTACATGTGCTCATAGATTTCATAAATTTTAATATCAAAAGTAGACAAGTTAGAATTAAATAAAAATCTAAAATCAATCTCATAACTCAGAAATAAAAACTGCATAAATTTTTAAATATACCCGCATGGGCCCCGACACTACGCTGAATGCTTAAATTCAAGTGTCTTCTTAGTAGATGCATTGTTTCCGGTTTAGTCTTAGACTGGCAGTTAACAAAATTTAAAACCTATAATAAGAGTTTCAAATGAAATATCGGATTACGTCGTGATAGTAGATCTAATCCTCTAGCGTACAGAGTTGATAGGATCTAATGCTCTTAAATATATTCAAATTAATCAATTTTTTAAATCAAATTAACTCAAATTGAGTGTCAACCTAAAATTATCTAAATGAAATTCTCATTAAAATCTTAAAGCAAAACTCAATCTATCCACCTTTTGTAATTGTTTATTAGGGGTGACAAATTAAGAAAACTTTAGCTCATAAAGGAGCCAATGTCAAATCAAGTGTTCTACCATATTCACTCTTAATCAATCTCGTACATTGGCGTGTCTCAGCGTGGCTTGGCAAGGTTCCATGATATAATTACGAGTCCTCACACGGGTGGTTTGGCCGCTCTATTATATTACGATCATGACCGTGTAATGCTGCCGAGTTGTGAATCAGATACTTGATAGAAAGCCCTCACTTTAAGGTAGACTTAAGTTTGTCTCCTTGACAAACACCACCCCATGTCTACAAATTTTAGCGATGTAACCCATGTGATGAGGATCCTTCAAGTTGGGTTGACTACCTCGATTAAGTAGGCCAGACGCCGGGATGAACCATGGGATCTAGATGCACGCTCATCATTCCCCAACCATCCGGTTTAAGCTGAAATGATAAATTTTATAATCTAAATTCTAAAACTCTACATCTTTCTATACACTACATTTAGCATCTAATGACTAGCCTTTCGAAAGTTCTCTCTCACTTATTGAGAGAGGTGTATAGGCTTGCCTATAGACCTAGAACCAGATCTAAAGTTCTCACCAAATGAGGACAAAATCTCTGGGTAGTGTCTTATCTACTATCTCATCTACTTTCTGAAAATTACAACACATTTTAAACACTCTTTTCATCAAGAGGAGTGGCAATTTTTGGAGCCCACAAGCTCTTGATAGGGGAGAATAGCTGGGCAATATAGGATCTTAAATTCCACCAATATGGGCTCCTTGCATTTTTTGTTGATTGATGCCCAATGGGGTTATTTATAGCCTACTAGAAAACATTAGGACTCACTTGATCTAATAACCTATTAAGAAACAAATACCTAGTAAATGCTATTATTTTATTACATTATTCTCAACATACCTGTAAAATCAACTAAATTATAAGATTTTGTTTGATCTTCTATTTCTTATTACTTTACATCATTTTTTTATATTTACAATTGTTTTAAATCTCAATCTATGAGGTAGTGCTTAATCCACCTTGATATCAAGTATGATTGAGAAACTTTTCTACACTGCAAAATAAATTGTTGAGAATTGAAATATTTACTCATAGAGAAAAGTGTAATTAGTTTTTATTGGATATATAAGAAGAAAATTAAAGTAGATGGATCTATTAAACAATATAAAGTATGATTGATTGTTGTGTTTGTTGACCTCCATATATGTGTCATAAGTCGAATCAAGTCTACAAATCAAATTCGACGGACTTCAGAAGTGACAGTGCACAAATCAGGAGTCAAAATGCACTGGACGTCACTGAAATGGTCAAAATGACCTCCAATCGATGAACGGAATTTTGCCGTCGTTGACGTGATCGAATATAAATATTACACCAACGTCAACCGATCAAGCGATCGAGCTATCAATGTCACATATCGAGTTGGGAAGCTATGGCGATGTCGGCGACCTCCACCATAAAATTGATCAGCTTAACAAACATCAAAACTACCAAATGAGATATCCACGCCAATTGGACAAGTCGTAAATGCCAAATGATCGGTGAGCATAAATCCTGCTAACATCATCGCCAAAATCAGCCCAAATGACCACGATCGATGACGAACTTTGCCATCGCGTTCAAAAATTGAAAATGGTTAGAATATAATATTGCATAACTTGATGATCAACCGATCGATCGAAGCTGCGCTTGCATGTATAAGGTCAAGGCGTAACCAAACAAACGACCTCCGTTTGTAATTGATTGGTCATTAGCTTCTAAATATCAAAATCTATCAAGTAAGACTATTCACACTTAAAGAAGTTCGTGAAAATTGAGTGGTCGAAAAGTGGCGTGTATTTTGAGCTAAAATTGACTCAATTTGGCGTTAATTTGAACCACCTCGATTGAAGCGACTCGTTGTGTTCAAAATATCGAGAATAAACTTGAATTGATATATATATATATATATATATATATATATATATATATATATATATATATATATATATATATATATATATATATATATATAATTGAATCAACATAAAGTCCACATTAAAAATTAATCAATTTAAAAATAAAACCTTACCTAAATCACCTTAATCCCTCATGCAACACTACTCCTCTTCATGCGACTCGGTTCGGTTCCCCTCTCTGCAGTGAGTGAGGTCCTCCTTCCTTCATGCGTTGGATCTCCGAGCTAAGTCGAATGAACTCCCCTTGCATTGACGCGTTCCCATTCCTCTTCCCTCTTCAACAGAAGAGGGACTTTCTCTTTTTGATTTTTTTTGTTTCTCCAAACAGAGGTGATGCTCACAATCCCCCTTCTTCCCTCTCAAACCAAAAAAACCATCTCTCATTTTCTCTCCTCACTCCAAAAATGAAAAGGTGAGCTTCTCTTCCTCTCTTCTTCCTTCTCCTTCTTCTTTCTTTTTCTTCTTCTTTTTTTTTCCTTCTTTTCTTCTTCTTCCTTCAATCGAAATTACTTCCCTTTTCTTTCTTCTTCCCATGAAATTCCCTTTCTCTTCTTTCTTTCTCCTTCTTTCTTTTCTTTCTTCCTTTCTTTCTTCTTCTTCCTTTCTAATATGAATTATTTCCTTTTTTCTTCTTTTCCTTCCCATTTCTAGCCAAAAACCACACTCCAAGCCTAGCAGAAAATCCCTTTGGTAATGAGAGAAGAACACCTTATTAGACGGGTTCTTCTTTGATTTCGCTTTTTCACCCATTTCAATTTGTTTTGCCTCAGCCGAACAATGTCATTAGGTGGGCTCCTCTCTTGGTTTCCGCTTTACCTCTACTTCCCTTCGACCTTTCCCTTTTGAGAGGAACAGTTATTAGTTTCTCTCTTGGATTTGATAATTCTCTTTGAGATATTATAACGCATACAGAAAAATGAGTCAACATGTGGGATCAATGTGTGAGTGTGTGTGTGTGTGTGTGTGTGTGTGTATATATATATATATATATATATATATATATATATATATATATATATATAGTATATATATATATATATATATATATATATATATATATATGTATATATATATATATATATATATATATATAATAGTTTGCAAAGAAAGCCTCATAGTAGTCATTATAGATGAAAATCGCATTGTCAGACATCGTTATATCATTAGAGTCAGTAAGCCAACATCCGTTAGATGTTGCTCCCCAATAAAATCTTGAAATTTTATCAAAATCTTTTAACTTAAAAAATAGAAAATAAAAGAATCAACTTAAAATTAAGGAAACTTAAAGCTAAAATTCAAATTAAAACTCAAACAATAAAAGCGAGAGGAAAAATAACATACAACAAACACAAAAGTAAAACAAAAAAAGAGATGAAAAATACTTACGAGTTATCTAAGTAGAGTTGAAAGCCCACTCAAATTTATAACCCTTCTCTTTCAAATACTCTAACTCTTCAAATAAATGGAATGGAATATAAGAGCCCTCTTGGTCTTATGTATAAAAAATAGGGGTAATGAAGGACCATTTTCAAAAAAAAGAGGGGGAAAATGAATGTAGAGAGTTTGAATAAGTCTCTATGTGCATAGTATAACTAACTTCAATGCAAGCACTTAAAATTTTGATATTTAAAGTCTTGGCTATAATACTTAAATTGAAAGCAAACATTTACATGGAGGAATCCTATGGAATTTAAGGTTGAATTAAAAAGAGAAAATATGTCTCTGTTCATAATATGGGTTGATCTATTTGTAAGTTTGAAATGTCTAAGGATGTTTTCATTAAAACAAAAAAAATACAAAAACCCATAATCTTATCTATGAAAATAAGAAACAAGTTAAATGAGGAACCTTCAAAAAGAGGAGAAATCAATTTAAATATTACACTCTATTGAGTTATAAGTAACTCGAGAGGTAAATCTTCTTTTAAAAACAAATTAAATTATCTTTTGAATCTATAACTTCAAAATACGTAACGCTCGGATCATAATTCTTTGTACAAGTAGACACAAGGTGACACTACTATGTTGCACAAATGAAGGAGCTTTCCTTCAATATAAAAAATTAAGAATTTCATTTTTAAATTATTTTAAAATCAACAAATCACTAATTATGTGAAATTATCTAAGCTACAAATATCGACATGTGTTGGACATAAAATTTAAAGTGCAAATTTTAATGTCTTAAAAGGTCAGGCTAAATTGGAATCAATTAAGTATTAATTCAAAAAAAATCTAATCAGATATTAGATCAATTTACAACACCTTCTACGCCATCGGATTCGCGACACTCTGTACAAGTGAATAGAGGCGTTAATTAAGGCATTCTTAGATACACCCGCATGGGCTAAACTTCTAATGATTAAATTCAAGTGTAATAGGATCTTGGTTGTTTTCCCGATTTAGTCTTAGGATTAGGTCCGGGTTAACAAAACCTAAAAATCTATTATAAAAATTTCAGATCAGTAAAATACCTGAGAAATTAATTCCTTTAGGTGATAGTAGATTTAATCATCTATTAGCAGTTAAACAGAGTTGATAGAATCTAAAGCTCTTAAACATATTCAAATTAGTCAAATTAACTCAAATTAAATATCAATCTCTAAAAAACTGCTCAAATGAAATCTAATCATTAAAAACTTAAAGTAAACTTAATCTGTCCACCTTCCGCAACTATTTATTGGAGGTGACAAATTGAGAAAACTCTAGCTCACAAAGGATCTAATATCAAATCAACTGTTCTATTATATTCACTCTCAATCAATCTCTTGCTAGTAAGGATGTGGTCCATGTCCTCCGACTGCGTGGCTTGTAGTGGCTCCAAGATGAAGATTCACTAGAGTCTCGATAAGATGGTTTGGCGGTCAGCTCTATTATATTACAATCGACCATAGCTATGCTTCCCAATGGCTTTGCCCTTTGAGTTGTGAATCATAGGGTATACTTGATAAACAACCCTACCAAGGTATACTTAAGATTGTCTCCTTAGATAAACACATAATGGTTTCTTGGATGACGTAACACATGTGTTCGATAAGGATCCTTTAGTCGGGTTGGGTACTACCTCCTCTAAGTAGACTAGGGACGATGGCGTGATGATGGAACCATGGGATCTAGATCGAGCATCATCGGTCCCCAACCATCTTGCTAAAATGATGAATTTCATAATCTAAATTGAAACTCCACATGTCTACTACTATTGCGTATTGCGACCTAATAGACTTAATTGAAAGTTCTCTCTCACTTATTGAAGGATAATTATAGGAGCTTGCTTTGCTCTATAGAAACGGAACCGGATCTTAAGTCCTCACCAAATGAGGACAAAATCTCAGGTAGTGTCTTATCTATTATTCCATATGCCTTCCGAAAATTACAGATGCTTTAAATCACTCTCATTCATTCATTTGTGAGAGGTCGGTGGTGAATTTTCACCCATAGATTTCTGGCGACTCCACTGGGGATAAGATTCTCTTTCCATCTTTGGCTAGTCATATAAGCGCTATAGTAGCAATAAACTATTTGAAAATTCAAAAAAATAGTGATTTAAATGTGTAATAAATTCAAATTATCAATGTATAAGGCTATATCATGAATGAATATTCTATAGAATATATTTTTATTACATTATTATTTTTTGTTTTATAACCTCATTTTGAAAGTATGGGGTAAAATAATAATTACTAATTACTAATCCCCATCTTTCACTCTTGAGAATGGATCTGAGCACTCCTTTCATTAGGGCGGTGTGCAGAACATCTACCTAGCCAACACTATCATCAACATATGAGATGTTGGAGCTACAATTCAATTTGGTAGCTTAAGTTTCCTGGCTACTGCAACTCCTGAAGTACCTACCTATGGTACATTCGTCCAAGGCCATGCTGAAAGGCCTCAAGTTCAAGCTCCTACTAGCCATATGTCGTCAACACATACTGCTAAGGAGTTCTCGACATAGAACTTCAGTTTTCAAAGGCTAGCTAATCTAAAGTCCCCATGATGAAAAGAAGCTAGTGGGCAAGCGTGTCTTTAATGCCTCGTGGCACAACGCACCACCATTGAACCTTTTGTACGAAAGCATGATCATGAAGCTTCCTCATCGAAGGAAATTAAGTGGGAGAAAAGAAGAAATCTTGAGTTGAGAGCTTAGTAGATTCCCCAAGCGACCAAGTGAACATGTGATCTGCCATGAGTGAGTATTCCTACCCACAACACTTTGATAATCTGGTGAGTAAAAGGAATGGCTCTCTGGTGAAGTAAAAAGTATTTGAACCAACAACATCAAGCTCCACCAGGAGACAACTTGAAACACCATCTTAGAATACATAAAGTTCTCAAAGTAGCCAAAGATAGAGGCTTAATGAAAAGAAGATTTCAGAGGCTGGTGATGGAAAATATTAAAGCTCCACCAAGAAAGTTTCCATCTTTTCGGTAACATCGAGCTCAATATGCTTCGTGGGAGCATCGAATGACACTTGGACCCCATGCCCAAGAATCCGCTATCGAAAGGTCCCAACGAAAGGATAAGCAGATATAGAGGCCAAGACCCTATGATGAAATCCCAAAGAATGGAAGAGATGTGACATATGATACATATACTCAAAAATCTACCTCATAAATAACTCATTAGAAGTGGATACCTAAAAGAAGGGATATCACTGATGAAAGACATGATGCTCGACACCCTGGAGAATCCTCTAGGAGATCCCATCATAGATCAGATTCACCCTTACAAGAAAAGTTGACTTCTCGAGTCCTTTTGGTGGAAGAAGTATTGTTCCATACATTGAACCAAAATCCAAAAAGCGTCGATCAAAAAATTCATGTACAAAAAGAAGGTGATGAAGAGGACACTATGAAGTAGAAGTCATCTATATGATTAGAGATATAGATGAACTCTTCACTCAGCACCATCAGCAGCAACATGAACTCAGGGAACCTAAACTTAAATTCGACATTTATGAAGAAGAGTCTTCACAGAAGCAAATAGAAGATGGATCTTCAGTCTCTACTAAAAGAAGAAGAAGAAGACCAGAATGAAAAAGAGATCATGAGCATTGAAGCTGTTTATATAGTTGAACCAATAAATGATGAGTTTAGTACACGCTTTTATAATCAGCATCATTGTTTAGCCCTATCAATAGCTGCCCCTGTGAATGCATAAGGGGAAGGACAATTATTTACCTCCATGTATGTGTGATAAGTCAGGTCAAGCTCATAAGTCAAATTCGACGGACATCGAAAATGGCATAAATAAATGCTCAAAATGTCTCCAAAATGGTGAAATGACCCCCGATCAATGAATGGATTTGCATCGCGTTTAGAATGTCGAAATTGATCAAGATATAAATATTGCATAATCTAGTGATCAACCCATCAAGCGATCGAGATATCAATATGTCGATGCATATATCAGAGTTGAGAAGCTACGGATATACGAATGACCTCCATTCATGAAAATTGATCATGCGTTAGCTTTGAAACATTGAAAACTATCAAATGAGACTATAAATGCTTAATTCAATGAGTGCAGAAAATGTGAATGATTTGAAGTGATAAGCACGTAAATCGAGGCTAAAATGCACTGGATGTTACCAAAATCAATCCAAATGACCTCCGTTCGACGGACTTTCATCATGTTCAAAATGTCAAAAGCGGTAAGAATATAAATATTGCACAACTTGCGATCAATGATCAAGCGATCAAATTTCAATGCTTACGCATATCGAGATTAATGTAAACCAAATGACCTCTTGGTTCAATGGATAGAGCCATTAGCTTAAAAATGCCAAAACTATCAAGTAAGACTATTATTGTACCTCAATTGAACAAATTGCATGAATGTCGGTGATTGAAAGCGGTGACAATTTTGAGTTAAAATTGACTCAATTTGGCCCTGACTTGAACCAAACGACCTCTATTGAAAGCAGTTACTCCATTGCATTCAAAATAATGGAATAACCTTGAATCAACATATATATCAATCCTATGTTGAGGTTAGCATAAAATTCACATTAAAGTCAGTTAAGCAATGAAAAAAATCAATTTAATAACCTAAATCTAATCCAACCCTAAATTGAACGGAGCTCTATCCTCTTCACGGATGACTCACTCGGTTCGATTCCCCCTCCCCTCATGCAAATGAGCTTCTCCTCTTCCCCTCTTCATTCACACAAGAAACGAGGGCTGAACGCTCCCCATTCGGACTCGATCAGCCTCCCTCCCACCCACGACGCTCCAGTTTCCCCCCCCTCCGCTGCTTCCTCCTGCTCATTCCCTCTGAAATCATTCTCCTCTTCCCTTTCTCTCATCCCAATCAAGGAAAACTTATCATCATCCAAAATCCAAAAAAAGAAACCCTTTTCCTCTCCTCGTCCAAGGAAGAAGGTAAACTCCTCCTTCCTCTTCTCTTTCTTCTTCTTTCTTCCTTGCCCTTTCTTCTTCTCCCTTCTTCTTCCTCTTTCCTTTCCTTCTTCTTCCATTTCTTTCTCCAAATCAAAATCTACAGATTTTTTTCCTTCCCCTTTCTTCTTCTTTCTTTTCCCCATCTTCCCTCTTTCCCTCGAAAGCTAATCGAAATTCCATTTTCCGCATTTCTTAATCGAAAATTCTCCCTTTTTTTATCCAATTTCTACTTTGTTTCACCACAATCTCCTTTGCCACAATCGGAGAAGAACACCGTCATGAGACAGGTTCTTCTTTCAGTTTTCGGCGTCGCCCTCGTTGCATTACCCTTCCAATTTTTGTTTCACTTGAAAGAACATCTTCATTAGACGGGTTCTTCTCCTAGTTTTCGGCATCTCCCATTTTTGTCCCCTTTCTGACCCTTCTCTTCACCGTAACCGGAGAGGAACACCATCATTAGGCAGGTTCGCCTCTTGGATTCCGGCATACCAAACTCTATTTTCTTGTCGATCATTGCAATGTGCAGAAAAAATGAGTTAGAATATGTGGGATCAATGCGTGAATGTGGATATATACATGCTCGTGTTTCTTTACCGGTTTGAAGGCCTTGTCGTGTTCATGAAGGTGCAACAAGATAAAAATTGATTGTGGTGTTACAAGACACCGCTTACTATGCTTATTAGGCGTCGAGTAAGACATCCGTTAGATGTCTCCCCTTTAGAAATCTTGCCAAAATTTTGTCAGAATCTTGCCACTTAAAAAAAATGGAAAGTAAAATAATCAACTTAAGAATGTCAAGCAATGAAACCTAAAGATAAAATTCAAATAAAAAACTTCAAACAAAAAGGGGAGGGAAAATAATATACAAGGAACACAAAAGTAAAATAAAAAAGAGAGGTGAAAAGTACTTATGAAATTTATCAAAGCAGTTGAAAGCCCACTAAAATTTTTAACTCTCTTTCAAATACTCTCAACCCTTCAAACAAATGGAATGGAATGTAAGACTCCCTCTTGGCCTTATTTATAGAAACTAGAAAGGGTAGTGAAAAAAAAGAAGGGGAAAATAGATGTAGGAAGGAGGGGGGGGGGGTGAATAAATGTAGGAAAGTTTGAATAAGTCTCTACATCGTTGTAGCATA
>CM038221.1:66509675-66567175 GCA_021442155.1 Cymbidium sinense
GAGGGTGCCTGAGGGTACCTGAGGCACAGAGACAAACGTAAAGGTGCACGTGAGGGCACAGAGGGTACCCGTGAATCTCCCAAAATTCATCTAACGCCCACCCCATTGCTCGATTGGGATTTTACACATCCAACAACCAGCTATAGAAAGTGAAACAAAATTGGAAAAAATCATACTATACGAAGACAATACAGAGTACATATGTAAATAAGCACTAAAAATTAATCAAACCACAATTTCCTCCAAGGATTACGAATATGTTTTCTCCGAACAAACCAAAAATAATGAAAAATAAATATGAAACGGTCGACATCGAGTACCAGTAAAAGGAAGCTTCACCGACATGTAAAGTCTTGTTGAGAGAACTCCAAACAGTGTAGGAAATCTAACTTAAATAAATAAATTACAAACTATCGCTGTCATTTTACATATACAACTCCTTAAAAAGATTATCGATCCATTTTTATTTACGACATCATCAGCTATTTCCTCAACGCCTCCATTTCCAGATTCATTCTCCTTCTTCATAGCTCTTTCGTAATGCTCTACCGCAAATAAAAAAATGCCACCGCCTAAATGAAGATATTTTAAATTTCTCCCACGATATACTCATTCCAGCTTTTGGGTCTCGGGCGCTAAACCGAGAAAATAGCATCGTTTATCTTACGTCATTTTTTGGCACCGCTTAATGCCGTCCATCCGATTGGAGTCCGCGTACAAAGCTATGTGCGGACTCCGGACGTAATATTTTCCCGTTATGGAGACTCTTGGATGCATTCTTGCTAGCGATGAAATTCCTCGATCGATGTTATTTGGGGTCTTCACCTTCTTCAAGTTAATTTGTCAAGTGGTGCATATGGTGAAACGACAATTCAGAGTGATGTCAACACTTACCAAGTGGAGGAGTATGGATGTGAAAGCAGTATCACTAGCGATTGCACTAATGTGGAAAATGATGAAATTATTGTTCATGCTCTTCAAGAAGAACTTTCACAAGTTGCTCTTGCAGAAACACGTGAAACATCTCCTGCATGTGAAGAAAATCTACAAGCATCAGTCCTTGCTCAAGATTGGATTGGTCTAGTAGTAAGAGATTTGGATTCAGAACTTGTAGAAAATGAGGGTGTTGTTGAAGCGCAATGTTGTGAAATTCTCCACCTCATCTTCTAGCCAAGTTGAGAATATATTTGAAGGTCAAATATGGTCATTAGACCTTATTGATGACTTCTCTTCCCTCAATGGTGAAGTAAGGAAGAGATTAGACAAAATGGTCCCCGCCTCATGTTCCTAGAATTAATGGAGAAATTCCTTCTTTTGATGAAGCTACTGCATCATGAAGAGAGGTTGAAGCTTTATGATTTTGTTGAACTTAAGGTTCAAGGAGATGGTAATTTTTGATCACTATCTAATCAATTCATCGTCAACACCACAAATTTGTAAGATAACAAGTTATCAACTTAAGTCCCACCCTGACATCTATGAAGGGTTTCAAGACGCTAATGCCCATGAGGGCATAGTGGGTGCGAGAAAATGTGAATGTGAAACTATATATATGCTTGCATTTCTTTTTGCAGGTTTTAAAAACCTGCTAATGCCCATTAGGGTGTAGTGGGTTCAAGGAGACAGTTGTGGTGTCGCAAGACACACCGCTTCGCTTCATTATGCATCGAGTAAGACAAAACCGCCGATGTCGCCTCCCCACGTCAAAATGCTATCGCATATATATATATATTTATGTCGGTGATTGAAGGCCTCGTCATGCTCATTAGGGCGTGACGAGTTGAAATCAGGTTGTGGTGTCGCAAGACACCGCTCACTACGCTCATCAAGTCCTACCGAGTAAGCCAAAATCATCAGATGTGGCACCTCTTATGTCGAAATACTGCCGAAATTTAAAATATTTGCATATATATTTACTTTTATGCAGGTGATTGAAGGCCTCGTTATGCTCATCGTATGTAATAAGATTGAAGATCGGCCGATGTGCTTCAAAACACCAACCATCACGCTCATCAGGCCATGATGGGTAGGTCAAAACACTCTCGATGAAACCCCTTACGCTGGGATGACGCCGGGAGGCTGCTAAAATTGCGCCAATTATTTTTGACTTAAAAAAATAAAAAATAAAAGAATCAACTTAAGAATGCCACGCATTGAAACCTAAAGCTAAAATTCAAATTAAAAAACTTCAAATAACAAAGGGGAAAGTAAAATGACATACAACAAATATAAAAGTAAAACAAAATAAAAGAAGGGTGGAAAGCACTTGCAAGATCTATCTTAGCAGAATTGAAAGAGGGGAAAAATAAATTTGAATAAAAGAGGGGGAAAATAAATTTGAATAAAAGAGAGGGAAAATAAGTTTGAATAAAAAGAGGGAGAAAATGAGAATTACTTTTAAGAGTAAACCCTCTTCTTGAATTAACAAATTAAATTATCCTTTAAACATATAGTTTCTAAATGCATTCTTCGCCACCAGATCTGCAATTCTTCATACAAGAAGACAGAAGACAATATTAAATCCAATTCTATAAAAAAATCACAAGGTTTTCTTTAATTAAAAATTAAGAAATTTCATTCTAATTATGAATTTTAAAATTAACGAAATCACTAATTATGTGAAATTAACTAAGCTATAAATACATGCATGTGCTCAGACATAGTGATTTCAGGTGTAAATTTTAATATCTGAAAAGGTCACAGGCTAAAGTTGAAATCAAATAAAAATCTGAAATCAATTTCATAACTTAAATAAAACCGCTTAAATTCTTAAATATACCAGATGGGCCCCACACACGCTAAATGCTTAAGTTCAGTAGTCGGCGTGTTGTTTCTGGTTTAGACTTAGACCGGGTTCAGTTAACTAAAAACTTACTTATAGTAAGAGTTTTAAATCGAACTATCTCAGAACCGATGTGATAATAGATATAATCCTCTGTTAGCAGCTAAATAGAGTTGACAGGATCTAATGCTCTTAAATATATTCAAATTAATCAATTTTTCAAATCAAATTAACTCAAATTGAGTGTCAACCTAAAAATCATCTAAATGAAATTCTATCATTAAAAGCTTAAAGAAAAACTCATTCTATCCACCTTCTGCAATTATTTGTTGGGGGTGACAAACTAAGAAATTTCTAGCTCACAAAGGAGCTAATGTCAAATCAGGTGTTCTACTATGTTCACTCTCAATCAATCTCACGCTAGTAAGGACGTGGCCCATATCCTCTGGCCGTGCCACGATGAAGTAAAGATGACCAAAGATCATCGACGTGGTTTGGCCGGCTCCATTATATTACGATCACGATCTGTATGCTCCCAATGGCTCGCCTTTGAGTTGTGAATCATATGGTATACTTGATAAGATAAACATCCCTCTATCAAGGTACTTAAGGTGTCTTCTTAAACAAACACCACCCCATGTCTACAAGATTTTCTTGGAAGACGTAACCCATGTGTTGCTAATGAAGATCCTTTTGTCAAGTTGGGTTGACTACCTCCTCTGACGAAGTAACTTAGAGACCGCAACTGCCCGAGATGACGAAACTATGAGATCTAGATCGAACACATCATCATTCCCCTAACCATCCGGTTTAAGCTCAAATGATAAATTTCATAATCTAAATTCTAAAACTCTACATGCTGCTACTATATGCTAAGCATTTAGCGATCTAATGACTAGCTTTAATCAAAAGTTCTCTCTCACTTATTGAGAGGGGTAATTAACTATAGGGGCTTGTGCCTATAGAAAACCTGAAACCAGATCTAAAGTTCTCACCAAATGAGGATGAAATCTCTGTGTAATGTCTTATCTACTATCTCAGCTGCCTTCTGAAAATTACACCAACACATTTTAAACACTCTTTTCATCGAAGAGGTTGGTGGTGAATTTTCGAGTACGATTGCAACTCGTGGGGATAAGATTCTCTTTTCATCTTTCTAGTCAATTTAAGCTATAGAAGAAGGTGGAGCATGATAAAATTAATATTTAAAATCAATAATAAATGAAATTAAATTTAAATCAATCATATTCTTAAGACTAATATGTTGGTTCTGTATATTGATGGATCTTCATAACACCATTTACCATGCAGCCAGGTCGCGGAGCCAATATCCATCTAGCTAATGCTATAATCAATACTGGGGATGTTGGAGCTACTATTCAATTTGATAGTATAGACTTCCCAGCCATCACCGCTATAAATAATCCTCCACATGAGCATTTGCATATTGTACACACCAACCTGTGCAATGGAGGAGAAAAATTGGAATGACCACTACTGCTACTAAGGTTCCTTAAAAGAGAGTCTTTGTACTTAAAAGATTGATTCATTTTGAGGCGCCAGTCTTGAAGAGAACCTTCACTTGGGCAAAATTTTCATCATACCTATGAATGTGACAACCGCTTGAACCTTCGACTAGAAATGTATGATACTGAAGCCTCCTATTCTAGAGAAAAAATGAGTAAAAGGCAAAGGAGAAGAAACACTAAACTGTGAGCTCAATAGTTTATGCCTGAATCACAAGTCATACAACTAACCTTACAACTAGAAGCGAGTATT
Source organism: Cymbidium sinense (assembly GCA_021442155.1). NCBI lineage: Eukaryota > Viridiplantae > Streptophyta > Magnoliopsida > Asparagales > Orchidaceae > Cymbidium > Cymbidium sinense. The sequence continues at coordinate 66,514,237 of CM038221.1, forward strand.
TCTACCCTACAATAAATTTAAATTTTGAGATGGGTGAAAAGGAATAGCTCTACTGGCGATGTTAAATGGTATTTTGGGCAAACCTAGACTTTTAACCTTCAAGAAAAACAACATGAAACTCTATCTACTGAGCACATAGAGTTCTTAAAGTTGTTAAGAAAAATATCTTATGAAAAATATGTATCAAATGTCAATTATCAAAGAAGTCAAAATTGCTTCACTACAAAAGCTATAATCAGTGGTAATAAGAGCTCAAGACCGTCCTAAGTAATTTCTACATAGTGAGCATCGGGGCGCGACACCTGAACCATGTGTTCGGGAATCCATTACCGAAAGGTCCCGATAGAAAGAAAAATAAATATGGAGGTCAAAGCCTCGAGAAGAAGTTGTGATGCAGAAGCTTCTTCATCTGGAAGCAAGTTAACCTAGAGATAGTGAGAAAAGAGAAATGTTGAACTACATGCTCAACAGCTATTGTTCAAGCAGAAAATTGTTCATCCAGCTGTAGAACCAGAAATGAGTATTTTAATCCATAATAGGTTTGACGGCCTAAAGATGGGTAAAAAGGAATAACTCTACTAATCAAATCTAACAATCCTTTTGGACCCGACAACTTCAGACCCCAGCTTCTCTAGTGATAATTTGAAACTCTATATGCAAGAGCACATCAGGTTCCCAATGTTGCAAAGGAGAAAGAATTGATAAAAAGAAAATATCAAAGTCTAGTCATCAAGGAGGCCAGAGTTGCCCCTTCAAGGAGACCTCCTCCAATAACCCTGATAAGATGTCAACCAATACAAGTCCCGCACATTGAGCATGAAGGACACTTGGACCATAGTCCAAGAATATGTCATCTAAAGGTCCCGATAAAAAGGTAAGCAAATTTAGAGGCCAGAGCCTTGAAGTGAAATTGCCTTACAGAAAGACAACAACGTGACATCTAGATTGTACTACTATAAAATTCACTCATTATGCGCTAGTATTTGGAGCTGAAGCAGACTTGTCACTTGAAGTTGAACTACCTTCAGTCTGAGTAGCCATTCAAAACAATCTCACTTAAGATGAGAATGCCCGTCTACGGACGGAAGATCTTGGCATGCTTGACAAAGTTAGGCTCCAAGCTCAACAAAATTTGTATGTTTATTGAGCAAAGATGTCAAGGGCTTTTGATCATATGGCACGGCTCCGAACAATCCAAAAGGAGAATTAGTTTTGGCCGAGAAGACCAATTATCCCCAATCAAAAAATTCGGCAAATTTGAGCCTAACTGGGAATGCTCATTGAAAAAAAGTATATCAAGGAGGGGCATACAAACTTATTGACCAAAATGGTGTAAGACGAATGCCGCCAATTAATGGTCAATACTTGAAAAAGTACTATACTTGACGACCACATTCTCGAGGTACAATAGAAGTCCCTATGCAAGACATGTGACATTTTTTTAGTATGCCTATTTAGGTTGACATCTTGCTTCATGTTGAGATCCCTAAATAAACATACTCCCGATGAAGAACTTTTCTTGAAAATTCCCATATTATGTAGATTTTTATATATAGATGAAATCAATATTGTATGTTAAAATCCTCTTTAGAGTATATCAATTTAAATATTGATGTATTTTTATATTTTCCTCTTGAAATTCTCCTAAATATACTTTAGAATTCCCCCTGCAAGACGGTGGACATTTTTTAGTTTATATTAAGTTTATTTTAGTTGACATCGTGCCATAAGACGAGATACTCAAATATATTCTAATTCAGGTTGATATCGAGCTTTAAGTCGAAATCTCTTGAATATATCCATAATTGTTACCGTTAAGTTGCAGAGTCTTGCAGAAACAAAAAGAATCTATTTCTATGCATGAAAAATAATCTTAAATGTCAAGAAAATTATCTTCCGATTTGTCAAATTGGAGATCAGAAGAACTCGATTTTAAGCTTCAATTAACTGAGTCACAAACATCAACTTCTATATCTTGAAGTCTAGGACACGGATGGGTTCTAAAGGTCGGACTCAACAAGCCTATAAATGGTTCGACGCCTCCTCACTCAAGCCGCAAGAAAATGCTACTAAAAGAGCCCTTATTTGTCAGTTTGATGACAAAATCACCAATCCACTACAACTTAAGTCGAAGACTCGAGTAGGTTCTAAAGGTCAAACTCAACAAGCCCAAATATGATCGAGTTGCTGACGCTCTCTTCACTTAACAACCCGCAAGAAAAGGCCGTAGTGAAAGAGTCCTTTCTTGTCAGTCTAATGATGATCGCTGTTCAATCTCAAACCAGATCCAGCTTAGTGATTACAAGCAACCAGGATCCAAGAGATCTCTCTACTTGATCAATAGATCAAGGCAAGCTGAGAAAATGCTCAATTCAGGGCTACCTCAAATCAATCTATATATTTCCTGCAAGGTGATATCTTAATTTATTCTTAAATGATCTGATCAAGCTCTAAGCATAGATCAAATCCTATCTACTCATTAAGTCTGTCAAAGCAGAAAGCATATGACCGAGGAAGCAATTCCATAGTTCATACAAAGCCGATGGCTGAACTAAAGAAATTTCATGATTATTCAGTCTATTAAAGCACACGTTGCTAGACTAATAACTCAACATTGACCTTATATAAGTCGGAAGGCTCGGTCATCTGTATGTATCTTTCAACGAATTCGTCAAAGCAGTAAGCACAGGGTTCATGGCATACATACACTTCCTGATAAGTCAATAGTGACAAATCAGGTCAGTCCTTCATCAAGTCCGTTAAGCTCAAGCTAGGATAGAAGGAATTCTAAATCTGACCAAGCACGGATAAACCGATTCCGTATTGGAGTCCTTCATCAAAACAAGCAGGCCAATTCCTCCATCAAACCTGACCAAGCATGAAGCTAGGGTCGGAGGAGACTCAAATCTGCAAGGACATAAAAGAAAGAGATTTTTAGCAAAGCCATTGAAGTAGATAATAGATGGTGTAAGAACTCTTATTAATCTGATAAGTCGATTCTAACAAATCGGTCAAGCCTATCATTTAGCATGTCCTGAATAACACATCATACTAATGAAAAATCCTAGAAAAGCTTCGTAAGCTATTGCAATCGAAGCTAAAATGATCCGAGCTCTGTGGCCAGCCCAAATGGTCAACCGATTTTTAATAAACGTGACTCACTCCATGCACGAATCACATTTATTTGGGGGCATTTGTTGACCTCCATATGTGTGCCATAAGTCAAGACAAGCCCACAAGTCAAACTCGACGGACTTCGGAGGTGACAGTGCATAAATTGAGGCTCAAAATGTACTGGACGGTACTAAAAATGGTCGAAACAACCTCCAATCAATGAACAAACTTCTACATCATGTTTAGAATGTCAAAATTGATCAAAATATAAATATTGCAAATTCTAACGATCAATCGATTAAGTGCTCGAGCTATCAATGTGTCGACACACATATCGGAGCCAAGAAGCTGTGATGATGTTTGAACAATCTCCGTTCACAAAACTGATCATGTTGTTAGCTTCAAAACATTGAAAACTATCAAATGAGATTATTAACAGTTAATTCGGCTGAGTCTGTGCAAATGTCGAATAATCAACAGTGGCAGCACACAAATCGAGGCTGAAATACACTAAATGTTGCTAAAATTAATCCAAATGACCTCTGATCGATGAACAAAATCTGTCATCACATTCAAAACATCAAAATTGGTTAGGATATAAATATTGCACAACCTGATGAGCAACCGATCAAGCGCTCGAGTCGTCAACACGCTTGGACGTATATCGAGTTCAGGAGGCATCGACGTAAGTCAAACGGCCTCTATTCGTGAATTTGATCACACCATTGGCTTAGAAATACCAAAATCTATCAAGTAAGACTGTTCATAAATTCGCATAAGTTTGAACGCCAAGTGGTCAAAGTGGCAGGCGATTTTGAGATGAAATTGATCAAGGGGTCGTTTGCTGATTTAATGCGCAAAAGGAAATACTGTGTAAAGTGAATACGGAATTGAATACTTTACTTGTTTGATTCTATGTAAAGTAAATACATGTAAACTATATTTTCTTTGAGCATATGTAAAGTAAAGTAATACTTGTTGCGTTAGAGAATTTTATTCTAGATGCGATCTTCGCCAGAAATTTCAAAATTATCCAACACACAAGTGATATGAACACGTGGGTTATAATGCGGAAAACCCAAGGGAAAACCACTGGCCTTGCGCCTCAGAACTTTCACTATGTGTTCAAAAGATACGTGTCCTCGCTTCTCGGAGAAGAAGGTGTTTACAGGAAACAATATTCCGAGTAGTAAAAATACAATCAACTCCAACCCAAGGGAGAAGTTTCCCAAAAGCAGAACGATCTTCGGGAGCAACCTCGATCTTCGTGAGAAAGGATAACCGGTCTTTCTAGTCCTGGGGCATCTCCTGCATGAAGCTCCCCGATCTTCGTGCACTACCGGTGGTGGCACCGGTGATAGATCGTCGGCCAAGGTCGACCGGTGGTTTCTCCGGTCTTCAAATCGATTCCCCTAAGGTGAGAATGAAGCTCATTTATAGATTTTGGGAGTGGCGTGCCTTGTAAATTGCGGAAAACTCCAACCACCCCATCTGACGGCCCAAGGCGATCCCCGATCGACGGTGTATTTTGATGATCCGGGTGCCTTAATGATGTCTAATTGGGTGATCTTGGATTCGTTGGATTCGCCTTGACGAGCCGCCGACCGACTATAAATATGTCTTTGGTGACCATTTGGATCAGATCCATTTTCATGCTCGATAGCTGGGATTCGAGCTCGACGTATCTTGATGCTATGTTCGCTCATCGACGGCCGCTTGACTGTAAGTTGCTGAAATCGATTAGATCAAGCATTTTGAAAATGCCTTGAGATTCGCGGTTTGATCGATTAATTTTCGAGGACGATCGCTATTTTTGGGTGACATTATCTCGCCATCCAAAAATATATGTCAAATACTTGAAAATAGCAAATTCTCCAATGAAATTTGAGAGTCCATCAACCGCGATTTTGAGAGAACAGATCTTCATAAGCAAGACATTATAACCGCGGAAGTCGCAGGCCGCAAATATGTGTATGCGCCAGATTTCGAGATTACGATCGATCCGGAGCAACAGAGTCATGCGCTGGCTGCGCGGTGCGCACGGCTGCATACTGCCAAGATGGCTCATGACGCACGCCGCTACAACGGGTCACGTCGGCTCTGGTCGTGGAGATCTGACGCTGGGTCGAACGTGGATGCGCTGGGCTGGTCGGCGCGTCTGCACTCGAACGGTCTACGCTGGCGGCTGCGTGCGAACCCTGGTCGGTTCATACCATGGCCATCGGCTGCTACGGTATGCCATGGCTGGCGGCTGGGGTTCATGGGCGATGGAAATTACGGCGAAGTTACCATGACCGGTTTAATCTGGACCATGGACCGACGGGCTACATGGCTGGCGCCTGATGGCGCTGGCATGGGCTACGGCGGAGCGGCCATACAAGGGCGGCGCTACAGGCGAAGGCCACAGGGAGTTCTGGCGCACGTCCAACGCTGGTTTTGACTGGTTTTGACGCTTTTGCCCTGGGTCTATAAAACCCCTGTGGCTAAGAGGAAAGGCACATTTTTCTCATCTCCTCTTCCCTCTTAGAGTGCATACCTCCCTGGGAGTTTGGGCACTCTGATCTCCTCTTCTCCTCTGAGTGCATGCCCCTCCCCGGTGGGAGTTTGGGCACCTTTTGGATCAACCTCTACTCTTCATCTCCACCAAGCCGAGTGCATAGCCCTCCCCCCGGAGTGGCACCTCCTTGGAATAATTTTCATCTCAAAGAGGCCAACCTGCCTCGAGTGGTTCTGGGAGGCGAGACGAGACAACCGAGACTCGACGATGACGACGACATGGTGACGCCATGGGTCTACCACGTCGATGATGGTGACGGCGCCTGAATGAGGATGACCCGATGATGGTGGTGACCGCTAGAGCCGACGAGGGTCTACAGAAGGACCGTGATTAGTCGGACAATACCGACGACGGTGCACGCAATAAGGAGACGGTGACCGACGGCATAGCCGCCGATAGGAAGATTCGATGGTCGAGTAGGCGACGTGACGGCGCGACCGGCGCCGATATACGCGATGACCGCGATAATGGTGATGACCTAAGATTGCCGCGACGGTCGGTCGGACCTACGAATGGCGCGGTTACGCCGACGGGATCGACCTATCCGGGTCGCTTTGTCGAGTGTGACTCGGCGACGCTAACGATGGAAGGGGTCGAATTGAATGCCGAGATCTGCCGGCCCCGGTGTTATTTGTCGAGGTTGCTCGATGACGCTCGCGGAGTGTATAAAGTTTTGACCTATCCGAGTTGTCGGTCGTGGTGTGCCGATGACAACCCGCGGAGAAAGCGGTGATGTGAGGATTGTCAACTTATCCAAGGTTGATTAGAACGCTACTCGACGATGAGCGGCCTACTGCGGTCGCGGGTCGCAAGGACAATCTACTCGAATGACGGCATGGCGATGACCGGCGAAGGTTGCCGGAGATAACCGAGATTTTCGCGATGGCCGGCTGATGACCGTGTGCGACGGAAGCCGCCGAATGGGGATCTGACCTATCCGGGTTGTCGAGTGTGCTCGGCGACGACCGCGGTGGAAGAGGTTGAATTGAACCGCCAAAGATTTTTTGACCTATCCGGGTTGTTTTGTCGAGCGCGACTCCATGACGCTAACCTGTAAAGAGGTCAGTCAATCCGCTGCGATTTTGACCTATCCGAGGTTGTCGAAGCGTGACTCGGCGACGCAATCATGGAAGAGGTCGAACTGCTGGCGATTTTGACCTATCCGAGGTTGTTTATCTGAGCGCACTGATGATGTTAACCGTTATGGAGAAAGTTGTGCGCCATGAGGATTGCCAACTTATCCAAGGTTGTTTATCGAGCTACTCGACAAACTGCATCGAATATATTTATGAGGTTCTAAACCTTTCGACTATCCAGGTTGTGTATCTGAGCCGCTTACTCGATGTTAAACCTCGCTTATGGAGAAAGTTGAAAATATGAGGATTGCCAACTTATCCAAGGTTGTTTATCGAGCATCGACGATGTTAACCTCAGAAGGAAGATCTCAATTGAATCCGAGATTTTGACCTATCCGAGGTAAAGCCGCTGCCATGATGTTAACCTCGTTATGGAGAAAGTTGCCTATGAGGATTGCCAACTTATCCAAGGTTGTTTATCGACTAATGACGATGTTAACCTCAGATAGAAGATCTCAATTGAATCCGAGGATTTTGACCTATCCAGGTTGTGTATCGAGCGCTTACTGATGTTAACCTATTATGGAGAAAGTTGTATGTGAGGATTGCCAACTTATCCAAGGTTGTTTATCGAAGCTACTGACGTTAACCTCAGTGAAGAGTCGCGAAGTCCACTAAGGACCTTTGACCTATCCGGTTGTTTATCTGAGCGCTACTGATGATTAACTCGTTATGGAGAAAGTTGCAGAGGATTGCCAACTTATCCAAGGTTGTTTATCGAGCATACTCGACCATGTTAACCTGTATGGAAGAGGTCGAAGTCCACTCAAGGATTTTGACCTATCCGAGGTTGTTTATCTGAGCGCTATCATGATGATGTTAACTGATGGAGAAAGTTGTAGGCAGTCTATAGAGGATTGCCAACTTATCCAAGGTTGTTTATCAGAGCGTTACTCGACGATGTTAACCTGTATGGAAGAGGTCGTGGGAAGTCCACTAAGACCTGACCTATCCCGGTTGTGATTGTAATGCATCCATGAAGCTCAACATCTGATGTCCTGATGTCGCATCAACTAGTTGGTCGATACGACGAAGGGGGAAGCTATCTTTGGGCAATCAACGCCGCAAATATGCACATTCTCCAGAACCGCCTTTATGACTAACACTACGCTAGCCAACCGTAGTAGACTTCTCAATGAACTTGACTTCGGGTGATTTCTTTCTATGACCCGCAATCGCTCGTGGCGAAGGTTCTTTTCTTCATCACCGGCCAGGTTGAGTCAACTTCGGAGTGTAATGACTTCCCGTCAATGCCCGTAATATCGAGCGCTGCAAAGATATCTTGATTTTACGCTAAAACCACGACTCGATTTCGATCAGACAAAGAACGATCCCACCTTCACCTTCGCATGGATCAACTTCGAGATAGGACAAATTACATCTTCAACCGGAGAAGCCCTTTCGTGAGGCATCCTCATCTCGTAGGTCAAGTTCTCGATGTTGAGGGTTACCGACGAAATGGTCGGGTTTGTTGATATAAAGACGCCAGGTTATTCGTTTGATTCCCACTTACCACGCCGATGCCACCGTGGGAATTTCATCTGAGGTGAGGCATGATGTGAGCTACCAATATGACGGAGAGGTCTCCCAAATATTGCATTGTATCAGACGGACTCGACTTGACTACAATATCAAGTGGGTGGTCGGGAAATTCTCCAAGAGTTACGGAAGACCGATTGTCCCTTCCACTAATACCGTCATTATCAAATCCATAAGGGACCGCGGGTTGAAGCTTCTTTCTATACCCATGCTAAGGAAAGTGGAGTAAAAAAGAACATCAACCAACTCCCATTGTCGCATCAATATCCTTTAATATTGAAGCATGGATCACCACCGCATGATGACAAGGGATCTTGATGTGGGATGCAAAGCCCTCTAGATCTAAATCATCAAAGGTGATAGAATGGTCAACCCGAGACTTCTTGAAGAATGAATATTTGGCTGATAACACCGCCCTCCCCGCAATTGTTTCTATTCTCCGACCGCCATGGCTCCTGAGTTGCTCCCCAAAGATTTGTCGGACGAGCTTGGTTTTGTATAAACGCCTAGATACCTCGACGTCTTTCAATCTCCTCCTTCGCCAGGTCACTCTACCATGGCGTGAATTCGATTTCTCGATTTCCAAAGCTTTGCATGCCACCTGACGCTATCCTCTTCCTGAATAGCCAGTAAGATGTTCGCGCATGACGGGTTGAGAGCCGTATATTTCCTCTCTGATTGAGTCATCTGAGGTTGCTGCTGAGGAGGTTTTGGGGAGGTTGTCGCTTCTTTCTCTCGAGATGTTTGAACATCACCTTTGGGAACCTTCTTCCGCTCGCCGGGTGGTTCAAACTGCTGTCGATGAGCACCGATAGCTTCGCCAGAGATTTGTGCCTCTATTCTCGTGGACCAGTCGATAGAATGGACTGCTCCGATTAATGATGAATAAGTATCCGGCGAGTCCTCGAGAAGCACGCCTCAAAAGTTCGATCTACTCGGTATCTTTCGCTTGAGGAGAACCTCGAAGTATTCTTTGAGGGACTCTCCATCGCTCAAGGATTCGAGAGATGTGATGAATCTGATGATTCTCTTGTTCGCCAGAACTGCTCTACAAAAAATCACGATCTCTCCAAATGATCTGACCACCCTGAGAGCTGGAATAGAAGCACAGCCCTGCCCCTGAGAGTCGGAATACCATCGGTTGTGCCATCGTAAGGGTCCATGCCGGAAGCTTGAATCTCGAATCGGTATCAGATGATCTCGAAGGGACGAAGTTTTGGAAGAGGCGGAGAGAATGGATCATTCGTTGTTTGCCGGAACTCTTCGCACCCGCCATCAGCCATTCGCGTGGGTGAGTATCAAGGTATCCAAGTTCAAGATCCGATGTGCCAAGGGTTCTCTACTTGTTGATCCGCATTCCTGCAATCATTCTCGTGAAGAAAACTGATTATGCCGAGGTGCGAACCTCGTGGCTCTTCCAGCGTTTTGGAACGTTTTCTCGCAGAGTCAAGAATTTCGCTCGGGAATCCTCCATCCTTGAACGCGATCTTCCAAAGAGGGCGACTGACCTCACCATATTGAGAGATATAGCTGGAACTGCTTTTCCCACAGACGCAAATATTGCGATGAGAATTTTATTCCGAGATCTAGATCTTCAGCCCAAAAATTATCCAACACACAAGTGGGATATGAACACGGGTTATATATGGAAAACCCGCTAAGGGAAAACCACGGCCTTGCCCAGCCAGAACTTTCACTATGTGTTCAAAGATACGTGTCCTCGCTTCTAGTTCGAGAAGAAGGTGTTTACAAAAACAATATTCCGTGTAAAAATATCGGCCAACTCCAACCCAAGGAGAAGTTTCCCAAAAGCGGCAGAACTCGATCTTCCGGGAGCAACCTCTTGATCTTCGAGACAATCGGTCTTTTCTAGTCCTCCTGGGCGATCTCCTGGGGCGAAGCTCCCGATCTTCGTGCACCACTATGGCACTTGCGGATGGGGATCCTGCCAAGGTCGACCGGTGGTTCGTGAGCTCTCGGTCTTCAAATCATATTCCCCTCTAAGGTGAGAATGAAGCTCTATTTATAGATTTTGGGAGTGGCGCCTTGTAAATTGCGGAAAACTCCAACCACTCCCATCTGACGCTCAAAGGATCCCCGATCGACGGTGTATTTTGATGATCCGGGTGCCTTAATGATGTCTAATTGGGTGATCTTGGATTCGTTGGATTCGCCTGACGACACCGACTATAAATATGTCGCTTTGGTGACCATCATGGATCGTGGATCCATTTTCATGCTCGATAGCTCGATCTCGAAGTCATTCGAGTTCGACGACTAAGCTTGATATGTTCGCTCATCGAGACGGCCGCTTGACCGTAAGCTTCAAATCACGATTAGATCAAGCATTTCAAAATGCTTTGAGCTTGATCGATTAATTTTGACGATCATACCAGACAGAATACTCTTATATTTAGAAATTAGTGAAATTTTTTTCATTAATTGAAATATTAAATTAATAAATTAATTATATATTAAAATATAAATATTTTATAAATAAAAATTTATTACTTAGTTAAAAAAAAGATTATAATATATTTATTTTAAAAGTAGAAAACTGAACAATATGATAGACCTCTATATAACTTGAACTGATAAATAAATTTATTTTAATGATATCTATTATTTATTTTAAAATATTTTTTTATTTTGCTTTCATAAGATATATATATATTAAAATTATATCTTTTAGGTCAAATAATGACCTAAAAATTCAAATTTCTATAAGATAAAACAAGAAAGTACATATCCAAAACAAAGTATGACAAAAAATCAAAGAAAAAATATGAATAATGAACTCATTTGAAAAATCAGCTAACGTAACTCCAAATTCACAAAATTAATACTCATAAATGTATTAAAAATTCTTAAAGATAACAATCGAGAGCTCTCAACTTGGTTCATTCGATGCGGCGCGAGGTGTATGAAGAGCTCATGCTTGTCGGTTGTCAGTAATCTAGAATGACAAGATTTGTTGCACAAAAGCTGAATGAGCTGGAACCTCTGAACAGTGGAAACTACATGCTCTTATCGAATATCTATGCTGCAGCTGGGAGGTAGGAAGACGTAAGAGCTTTGAAAAAAGAAATCAACGAGAGGGGATTGCAAAAGACTACCGAACTAGGATGATTATCGAAATCAAATCCATTCTTTTACTGCATGAAATAAATTACTTACTAAAAATGATGTTATTTATGAAAAACTGAAAGGATTATTCGATGATTTGATAAGAAACTAGATGATTTTCTGATTCAGGACATGTCTTGCATAATTAAGAGGATGATTAACCATAGCAGAAAACAAAAATATTTCAGGAAAAATGGTTGCACCATTTATATGTCTTTCAAGTCATCCTTCACGCCTCATAAATAAGTTAATTTGGCATCAAAGATCTTCATACACGGAAATCACAATGTCGAAATGGATTTCAAAGCAACTGATTCCACATGAGGCAAGAAAAGAATGAAGTAATACCACATTTTGACAAAAAAAAAAAAAAACAATGCAATCACTTTAACAACATCGATATCAGAAGTGGATTAAGGAGAAAATTACCATTAATTGAAGATATCACAAGAGAATAAGATGTAAAACCTGGAGCACCGAACAGTCATTGTCATTACAAGGTAGATTGGAGTGAAATGATCGAGAAATTTTCTAACCTCAGATCATATTCATGCTTCAACATTTCCATGGGAAACATAGAGATATTCCATGAAAGGCATCTAACCAAGAGATTACAGAGCTCACAACATTTTCTAACCTCGTATCATATACATTATTAGAATTATTTGTATGGCTTTGAATAAGAAAATATTTTTACAGTTGTTTGGCAATTCTTAACAGCAGTACGTCAGTTCATAGTAAGTAAAAAAGAAACATAAGGAATTCAATTTCATAAAAATGGCATAGATTCGGCACAAAGCATTATGGTCATTGCAAGAGCAATTACAAGTCTTCTTCAACATCAACAAAGAACACCTAAAGCAAAACCTGAAATCAAGTTTCATTATTATTGTTTTCTACAAGACACTCTTCCTACGGTTCTTACTCAAAACTCGCTGAGCAGTTCCAAACCTTCCTACAATTTCCTTTGCTTGAAGAGCAGCCTCGTTAAATCTGGATTCCAAAAGCCTTGCTTGTGCTAGTGATCCCAAAAGACTCTCTTCTGGATGCTATAGCATAATTTGTTCAGATGTTGTGCACTTTTCCTGCACCACTTGAGAAAATTTGATTTTGTTGTGATGGAGAAGGAAAATTGGGAAACCTGGATTGAATCTGCTTCTGTTGTAAGGGAGAAGGGAGACTGGGAATCTTGGATTTCCACAAGGTTTGCAGCTGCGAAGTGCTAGGGTATTTGAAGCTGCTAATGCATTTCCCCTTATCTTCTGGAGTCACTTGCAAAGGAGTTAATGTAGCCACTGATCTCCTCCTTGGTATTATCCTTAGCTGAGATGGTTTTGTGGTAACTCATGGTTCATATGATGCTTCTCAGACAATTGTCCTAATGTTTCTAGTTCGGTAGCACATGAGGCCCTTCTCTTATTTTTTTGATATATTGAAAACAACTGGGGACAATGAGATCCTTCTAGCTCTTCCATGAGGCTTGGTTGTAAAACCTTGGGTGACGTCTTTGATTGTTGAGTGAGCATTCTCCATATTTTCAAGACCTGTTTTTACTATTTTATGAGGAGGAGCCAATGGAGGTAGTCGATTTGTGATTCTGGCAAGTGGCGGCCTTTGCTTGAATGATGGTTGAAAAGATCTAGACGTCTCATTTGCAAAGGTGAGCTGACTTCGGGCTTTCTTCCCTTCAACTAGCTGGTTTACCAAGTCCTTGATCTTCATAACATGAAATGATTTTCCAAGGAAAAAGATGGTCAAGGATATTAAAATGTCTGATCTATGTAAAGAAGCTCATGTCAGGAGTCAGAAACAAGACAAAGATAGATCGACAATAGATATTTAAAATTATATTAAAGATGTATTAATAGATATGGTAGCGTTTATTAAAAGATAAGATGATGGAAAATAAATATAGGTGATTTAAAATTTTGCAATGAAAGGTAGAAAAGAAAACACGCATGTAGATAAAATTAATGTCCACAGCAGAACGATGAAAAGGTTAGGGGCATTTCTGAGATGATCTTAATGGCAGTTGTTCAAGTAGGTTTGCTTTAGAATATGTTTAATACCTCATGAAACATACAACTATAAACTGTTCCTCTTACATTTCCTTACTTAAGTTTTAATGGTCCTACCTGAGGTGAAAGCCCCTTAGGTTAACACTGTCCCCTCTCATTTCAAATCTATGGATGTCCAAGACGTGGATTCATGCTAGGAGTAATCTAACCAAGAAACTCTTCTAGAATCAGGACCAATTTAGCAAGCAACAATCTAAAACAAAAAATAAATAAATAAATGTTTTCAGTATTTTTGACCAGTGATAAGCTTTCTTCGCAGAACTTCAAAAAAAAATAAATTCAATTATACTATGTAATGCAAAGCCAATAATTAGCATTCATGATTAACCATATCAAAAATATAAAACATCAAAATATTAAATTGAGATTGAGCATAAAAAATTAACAGATACCACCCAATTACGTGTTTTTGCTAGCCTCTTTGCAAGTGCATATATACAATATGCTATGTCAGCCCGTGGTCGAGCAACAGATGTAGCTCTAAATATTTCTGAAATTCAAAACATAGAAGAAGTGATCAATGGCGCATCAACGACACAAAATAGAATGATAAAGATCACACCAAAAGCTTAAAACCCTAAAATGAATGGGAAAATCATGGATAAAGTTGAATTCAAACAAATATATCAAATTCTACGAGAAAAAGAGAAATTAAATCAGCTTTCAGAGAAAACACAGCTAACTCACTTCTAACGTGTCGGTCCTTCGGTGGGCATTCTTCGTGATTTGTCGCCTTCACAATGCCAATATCAAGTTCCTTCATCAAATTCAACAATTCCCGATATCAAACAAAACAAGCCAAAAAGGGAGCTAAGCCAAATGCGAAAAATTAATTCATTCACGAAATTATCCGTACAAACCTTGAATTCGCTGCTGACTTTAGCAAGGCCAATCCTCGTGGAATCCTTAAGGGCGCCGTAGGCCCTCCTCCATGTTCCCATGTCCTCTTCTCTCTGTTTCTCCCTCTATCTGTCAAGCCATTGAAAAGACAGAGGCAGAGGTCTCTTCCTCTCTCTGTCTCTCTTAACCCTTGACAGAAGAGAGCTAGGTGAGAAGGAGGATTCGGTGAAGGAGATCTGCGACTGAAGGAAGTGAAAAAAGGGAGGAAAAGGGATGTACTTGTGATTGAAGGTTCTGCGATCTCACCTCCTGCCGTCATAAGGTTTGCTGCTCTGTTTGCGGCTCTGTTCTCTCAAACCGGCGGTACAGGCGGGTATAGCGGGAGACGAGGAGTTCTACACGCCGTTAACCGTGACTTTCGATTTGAGGGTATTTCATTTACACGGAAAATACTCTGAAAGGAATTTAAAATGTAAAATTTTACACGGTAATTAAATTACCGCAACCCAAATACAAAAAAAGAAATGCGATTTAGATTACATTACACGCTAATTACAACCAAACATAATTTGATCGACTGACCAAATAAATTTCCAATTACTTAAATTGACCGTGCTGAGTTGAAATATCAGAATAATCTAAGGTTATTATATATATATTGACCATAAGAGTTTGTCATCAAACTCATAATTGAGATTTAATTAAATATTTAGGAAAATTAACTAAACCTAAATAGCCCTAACCGAAGCCTCCTCCCGCTCTTCTACTTGAATGGCCAAACCGTTCCCTCCAAAGAACGACAACCATTCCCTCCACTCTTTCTTTAACCGCAAAAAAAGAAAATTGATCCGACCTCTCTTGACACAGATGTGATGTTGCTATCTTCAGTTCCTCCTCTCTCATCATCGGAGCCATACTAGGGCTCTATCCACTCTCCTGCGGCATTTTATAAACCTCAAGCTCTCCGCTCTCTGCTGGTGAGCCATGTCGGCATCTGCGACATCAGATACTTCTTCGTTATCATCAAAGGCCGCATACGCGACGCAATGCCGGATCCCATGCTCTTGAAACCTTGGCAAGGTCGCATCCCTTCCTTACTAGAAGACCATGCACGCCAACCTGTCGTTCGACTCCCAATTTAGCTACATAGCATAGAGAGCAGCCCAAACAATAATCCCATCATGTTACGAGAGCCCAAGTATTCACCATTCAGGCCTGGATAGATAGATCGTCCTTGGACCGGCATCTGTGCTCCGGCGGTTGATCCTACCCTGAAGTTGGTGGCAAGGGGAACTTACGAAAATCTGTTATGAAAAACAATAATTTAGAATGCAGAGTCGAAAGAATAATTATTGTTTGAAGCCCACTTTGAACTTTTTCCACTGCTTCAGCGGCCGCTGCCATGGGAAGCATTACGGCGGCGCAAAGAGAGCATGCGTACCTCATGCAGCGGCAGAGAAAGTTGCGGTTCACTGTTACGGAGACTCTTGGATGCATTCTCACTCGCGACGAACTTCCTCTGATCCTGATGTTATTCGGTGGGCTATTCCTCTTCTTCAAGTTGATTTGTCAAGTAGTGCATATGGTGAAACAAAAATTCAGAGTGATGTCAACACTTACTAAGTGGAGGAGTATGGATGTGAAAGCAGTATCACTAGCGATTGCACTAATGTGGAAATAATGAATTATTGCTCATGCTCTTCAAGAAGAACTTTCACAAGTTGCTCTTGTAGAAGCACGTGAAACATCTCTTGCAAGTGAAGAAAATCTACAAGCATCAGTCCATGCTCAAGATTGGCTTGGTCTAGTAGTGAAAGATTTGGATTCAAAACTTGTAGAAAATGAGGGTGTTCTTGAAGCGGGCAATGTAGTGGAATTCTCCACCTTATCTTCTCTATATTTGTCATTAGACCTTACAGATGACTTCTCTTCCCTCAATGGTGAAGTAAGGATGATATTAGACAAAATGGTTCCCGTTCCTCATGTTCCTAGAATTAACGGAGAAATTCCTTTTTTTTGATGAAGCTACATCAGATCACGAAGAGAGGCTGAAGCTTTATGATTTGGTTGAACTTAAGGTTCAAGGAGATGGTAATTGTCAATTTTGATCACTATCTGATCAATTCTATTGTACTGAACACAAGTTTGTAAGATAACAAGTTATCGACCAACTTAAGTCCCACCCTGACATCTATGAAGGGTTTCAAGACCCCGCTAATGCCCATGAGGGCATAGTTGTTGCGAGGAAATGGGGGTGTGAAACTATATATATGCTTGCATTTCTTTCTGCAGGTTTCAAAAACCTGCTAATGCCCATTAGGGCATAGTGGGTATAAGGAGACGGTTGAGATATCGCAAGACACCGCTCGCTATACTCATTAGGGCGTACCGAGTAAGCCAAAACCGTCAGATGTCGCTCCCCCTATGCCGAAAGGCTATCGTGCATATATATTTACTTTTATGCAGGTGATTGAAGGCCTTGTCATGCTCATCAGGGCGTGATGAGATAAAATCTAATTGTAGTATCGCAAGACACCGCTCATTACGCTCATCAGGGCGTACCGAGTAAGCTAAAACCATCAGATGTGACACCCCTTATGTCAAAATACTGTCGAAATTTGGAATATTTGCATATATATTTACTTTTATGCGGTGATTGAAGGCTAATTATGCTCTCGGCATAACGGATTGAAGGTCGGTCGATGTGCTTCAAAATATCAACCATCACGCTCATGGTACGGGTAGGTAAAATACCGATCACGACCCACTGGATGATGTAGAGCTACCAAAATTACGCCAAATTTTTTTGACTTAAAAATGAAAAATAAAAGAATCAACTTAAGAATGTCAGCATTGAAACTTAAAGCTAAGATTCAAATTAAAACTCAAACAACAAAGGAAAGTAAAATGACATACAAATATAAGAGTAAAACAAAATAAAGAAGGGTGGAAAGCACTTGCAAGATCTATCTTAGTAGAATTGAAAGAGGGGGAAAATAAATTTGAATAAAAGAGGGGGAAAATAAATTTGAATAAAAGAGGGAGAAAATGAGAACTACTTTTAAGAGTAAACCCTCTTCTTGAATTAACAAATTAAGGCTCTGTTTGGCTGCTTTTGATTCTGAAAAGGTTTAAAAGTGCTCCCTGAAAAGCTATTTGTCTTTGGCTTTTTGAAAAGGGGCAGACTTTCAGTGAGATGGAACTAAAACTCAGTTTCAAAAAACACACTATTCAAACGGGTATCAAAATTAAAAATTCAGGCTCTCAAAAGCAAAACGCACTAAAAAAGCTCTCCCAAACGGAGCCTAAATTATCCTTTGAATATATAGTTTCTAAATACCTCTTCGCCACTGGATCGACAATTCTTCATACAAGCAGACAGAAGACGATACTAAATCCAATTCTATAAAAAAATCATAAGGCTTCCTTTAATTTAAAATTAAAGAATTTTATTTGAATTATGAATTTTAAAATCAATAAAATCACTAATTAGGTGAAATTAGCTAAGCTATAAACACCTGCATGTGCTCAGACATAAAGATTTCAGGTGCAAATTTTAATATCTAAAAAGGCTGCACAGGTTAGAGTTAGAATCAAATAAAAATCTAAAATCAATCTCATAACTTAGAAATAAAAACTGCATAAATTCTTAAATATACCCGCATGGGCCCCGATACTACGCTGAATGCTTAAATTTAAGTGTCTAAGTAGGTTGCGCGGGTTGTTTCCCGATTTAGTCTTAGGGGTGAGTCAGAAGTAACAAAACCTAGAATAAGATTTTCAAATCGTGAAATATCTATAAAGCGATTCTATAGTGATAGTAGATCGATCCTCTATTGATAGAGTTGTGATCTAATGCTCTTAAATATATTCAAATTAATCAATTTTTCAAATCAAATTAACTCAAATTATATATCAACTTAAAAATTGTCAAAATGAAATTCTATCATTAAAAGCTTAAAACAAAACTCAATCTATCCACCTTCCATAATTTTATGGTGACAAATTAAGAAAACTCTAGCTCACAAAAGGCCAATGTTAAATCAAGTGTTCTACTATGTTCACTCTCAATCAATCTCATGTCAGTAAGGACATGGCCGTCCTCTAAGCTGGTGGCTTGGCGATGAGGCTCCATGATGAGCATGATCGAGTCCTCGATCGGTGGTTTGGCCTGTTCGGCTCCATTATATTATGATCACGACCGTAGCCCTTATGTTTCCTAATGGCTCTGCCCTTTGAGTTGTGAATCATAGGGTATACTTGATAGGGAAAACAACCCTCTGTTAGCTAAGGTAGACTTAAGCTTGTCTCCTTAGACAAACACCACCCCATATTTATAAGGATTCCTTGGACGACGTAACCCATGTGTTGCTGATGAGGATCCTTCGTCAGTTGTCCTACCTCCTCGACTAAGTTGACTGGGGACCGAGACGGGAACGAATTTTTTCTAAATCGTAATTCCCCCAAATGATAAAATTTAATAATCAAAATTTAAAATCTAAAGAAAATTCCACTATCTGCTTAACCGCTTACATTTTACTCTATCAAAGAGCCAGCTTGCTCTAAAGGAAAACAAGATAAATCAATATGGCTCACAATTTTGGATTGTGAGATTTGGAGGTTCACCTAATAATGTAACCCTTAACTTTTATTCTCGCACTAAAATCAACTAAATTATAAGATTTTGTTTGATCTTTATTTCTTATTACTTTGCATTTAATATTTACAATTGTTTTAAATCTCAATGTAAGAAAGAGGTAGTGCTTAATCCACTTTGATATCAAGTATGATTGAGAAACTTTTCTACGCAAAATAAATTGTTGAGAATTGAAATATTTGATAGAAAAGTGTAATTTTTTTTATTGGATATATAAGAAGAAAATTAAAGTAGATGGATCTATTAAAGATATAATGCATGATTGATTGTTGTGTTTGTTGACCTCCATATATGTGTCATAAAATTGAATCTGCCAAATTAATTCGGATTTTAAAGTGAGTCAAATCATGGCTTAAATGCTGGGGCGTCACTAAAATGGTCAAAATGACCTTCGATTGATGACGAATTCGTCACATTCTAAACATCAAAATTGATTGGAATATAAATACAATCAATGATCAACCGATCAAGCGATGGCTATCAATATGTCGATGAGCATATTAGAGTCAGGAAGCTACGACAATGTTTGAACAACTTCGTCCGTAAAATTGATCATGTCGTTAGCTTTAAAACATCAAAACTATCAAATGAGACGCACGCTTAATTGCAAATTTGTAAATGTCAAATGATCGTGACAACAAATCTAGAAGTACATCACCAAAATCAGAAATGACCACTAATCAATGAACGGACTTCACTATCATGTTCAAAATATCAAAAATGATTAGAATATAAATATTACATAACTTGATGATCAATCGATCAAGCGATCCAATCGCAGCATATCAAGATCAAGAGGCACCGATGTAAATCAAATGACCTCCGTTTGTGAAATTGATTGCGCCATTAGCTTCTTAATATCAAAATCTATCAAGTAAGACTATTCACACTCAATTCAGAGAAGTTCACATGAAAATTGAGTGGTCGAAAGCGGCGTGTATTTTGAGCTAAAATTGACTCAATTTGATGTTGATTTGAACCAGATGGCCTCATTTGAAATGGATGCATTTGGAATGAATAGAATATATATATATATATATATATATATATATATATATATATATATATATATATATATATATATATATATATATATATATATATATATATATATCATATAATATATAACATAAAGTCATCAAGTCACATTAGAGTCGATTAATCAATTTAAAAATAAAACTAAATCACCCCAATCTCACGTGGTGACGCTCCTCTTCATGCGACTCGGTTCATTTCCCCCCTCCCCTTATGTGAGCGAGTGAGCTCCTCCTTCCTTCACATGCTCGGATCTCATGAAGCCAAGCTGAATGAACTCCCCTTCGCATGCTCGGATCTCATGTGCAAAAAGAAAGTGATGAAGAGGACAATATGGAAGTGGAAGTCGTCTATATGGTCAGAGATATAGGAGAACTTTTCTCTCAACACCATCACCGACAGCAGGATCCAGAAAACTTGAACCTGAATTTGATGTTTATGAAGGAGAATCTTCACAGAAGCAAATAGAAGATGGATCTTCAGTCTCAGAAGAAGAAGAAGAAGAAGAACAAAATGAAAAAGAGATCATGGTTTAAGCTATTTATTTATATGGTTGAACGTCAAAGATAAATTCACAACACCAAGATGAATGATATGATGTACAAATGAACATCATGATAGAGATGTTGCATAGAATATCACATCAAATGCATCACATGTCTTGTCATAATCAGAGAGCTAATAATGCAAAAATTAGTCACATGGTACTTTCAAGCTGTTACATACATACATAGGAGTGAGGAGATTCCTCTTTAATAATTCAAAATATGACTATCACCTAGAGCGGTAACAAATACTCACTAGAAATAATAATAATAATTGAAAAGATAAATGTAATCATAGCTTGAGCGGTGAAAAGGCGGTGAAATTAAGTGCTTACCATGAATATGATCAAGTGTCATACCTGAAAGGATATTCAGTGCCGAAATTTAATACTTTCAGTGGGCTTGGTAATCCAAAACAACATCTAGCCTAATTTAAGGCTACTTATGGTAACACAGGAGGAAATGACACATTGCTTTTCCATTCATTAGCCGACTTGATTCTTCGGTGGTATGCGAATTACCGAATGATTCGGTTAAAACCTTTGAATTAGAGATAATATTTGTGAAGAGGTTCTAGTGGCGAAAAAATAATAATCGTTGACCTTGCCTTCGAAAAGAAGAAAAACGAGTTAGTGATAAAATTTATAAGTCGTTCGTAACTAAGCATGAAATGCGAGCAACAATTAGAAGAAGAATGCGATCCAATTCTTAATGGACAATATGGATGATAAGATGACACCATTTTATGTATGACATCGATTGCAATGTTCCAAGACTTGCTTGATAGGGTTACTAAATTTAAAAGCTAAATCGTCTAAGTTTGAAGTTTATGTAGATAAGGCAAAGATAAACAAACCTTCGGACTCAAGAATAAATGAAATCCAGCTTCCTACTACTCAAATGGTGAAAAGCGAGTTATATATAATGTGGATAAAGAAAACAACCGATGTATAAGGATGATAAGGAAAGAAGCCGTCTAATCCACAACCAAAATTAGTATTTGGGAGGCAATGATAAACCTCAGACTTTTCTAAGTAGTGAGAAGCATCCGAAATAAGCAGCAAGAGATGATGACCGAATGCGGCCATCTCTTAAGGAAAAGATGAACAAAAATTATTCCTTTAGAAGAGATAGTGTGGCTAATTTATTTTGGCAAGCAGTCAAAGTTAGTCTACAATTACCAGAAATTAAAAGGCTTGAAGAAGCTGATCAAGTCAGTAATCTAAATTACTGTCCCTATCATCGGATGATCAGTCACCCTATTGAAGATTGTTATGTCTTCAAAGATTAGCTAGAAAGGAAGTATCGGCGAGGTGAATTTACACTATTCGACAGTATTCTTGTCAGCCCTAAAAGAGAGTCTACAAGGATGATTACGTTCTCTTCTGTATCATCCATCAAAGACAAAAAGAAGGAGAAATTGATTGAAGAATGAAAAATTGTAGTCTCCAAAAGATCATGAAAATCGAAACAGTGAAGGTGTCCCTAGTGTTAAGTGAAAATTATCACTTGAACCAATATTGGACTTAAGAGATGCTTAAACCAAGTATTTGGGCTTCTCAAGAATTCTAATATGGCTACTTTGTCCGCATGAGGAGCATCTAGTAAATCTAGGCCTCATAAATTAAAGAAGCTAGTTAAGAAAAGAAGATCAAGAAGAGAACTACAACTCAAAGATTATTAAGAATTTAGAGGGATCAGCAAGACAACCATTTAGGCTTGTATTTATGCCTAAACTTACATTGATGAATCGATGAAGAAGATAATGGTGAATCTTGTCCAAGAGACATATGTTGAATCATCTGATGTCGATATTCTTCAAAAGTTTCTAAGTGAGAAGGGTAGTCAGACTCGACCAACCCATCAAAATTTTTTATCGAAAGTAAGAAGAGCGAGGAGTTAACATCCAATTTTATTTAATGACTCAACAAGACAATAGTTTGATGAAAGCTATATTTTCACGATAGAGAAGAGTCAGGCTCAACGATATCATCACATATGAAATGTATGATGTTGGAAAATGAGTCTAGTCCTTTTGGCCAATCTTCCAGAATAAGAAGGGAATCTGAAGAAACTACCTCTTCAGAAGAATCTGAGCAAGATAAGGTGATTCAAGTTTAGTTGAGAAGCAGTAGAGTCCTACCACCTTCATCAAAGAAGGAAAATATAAATAAGGACAAAGACAAACAAATTGAAATCAATGAAGATATCATTCCCAAAAATTCTAGAATGAAGCCTAAATCAAGCAAAAGATAAACTATAATATTCTATCATATAGAAAGATCTCTACACTGGCGAGTGTGTAGGCTCTCTTGATGTCAAAAGATCTTCGAGAAACTTTGATGCAAGCCCTCAAAGATCCGGAGAGTTATGAAGCTTACTTTGCTAAGAAATGCATAACCGAAGCATTACAAACTCAAGATCTCTCAGTAATTACATTCTCTGAAGAAGATCTTATGTTGGAAACGACAGAGCACAACCATCCTCTATATGTTACCATAGAAAGTGATGGCATCTTGATCAGCCGAATACTGATCGATCTAAGTTCTTCTATCAATCTTATGAGTTTAAAGGTTTTAAGAGAATTATCAATTGATATCCAACATCTTGGGAGAGATAAGTTGATGGTTCATGGTTTCACGAAAAGGCGTAAAACCAGGGTTCTTTTATTCTCCCACACAAGTTTTGGGATTTATATACAGAGGCCAAGTTTCATGTAATCGACGTTGATACGTCATTTAGAGTTCTCTTGGGTCGACCATGGCTGCATGAGTATGGAATGGTCCCATCAACTATGCATCAATATATGAAGTACTTAAAAGATGGAGAAGAATTCATAATTCTCGGTAATCTATAACCATTTTTTGTCAATGAAGCAAATATTTATGAAGATGCAAAATACTTCATCCTCAAAGAGCCTAAGCTAACAGAGCCTCTTGAAGTAGTAGCATCCACTTTAGACACTAAAAAGCAATTTCATAAAGTAAAAGAGCAGAAGCAAAGAAAAAGAAAGAAGGCAATGCCGACTCTCCTAAAGCACTTGATTCAACATCTAAATAAAGAAGAGTAGTTCCTCATTTGCGAAGCTACACACAAGAAGAAGAAGACACTCCTGTCAAACTCAAGGGAACTTATAAATTTTCAAAAGAGGCAAAGTATGAAATAAGTGATTCTGATTCAGACTATGATTTTAAATCTTCTTATAGAAATAGTGTTCAAATGGTCGCATCAAGAAGGATATCTCATTTGGCAGTGTTAGAGGATTCCTTCAAAATTATAACCACCCCTTAGCAAAACTTCGAAGAAATCACTCCACTGGCAGTCCATAACATTGAAGAGTTGATAACATTCTATGTGCCTCTATTGACTGAGAGTAGCGAAATGAAAATTCTATTTTATAAATCTGAAGAGTCTCGCCTTCAATTTTGGTGTGCTCAGAAAAATTCGATGAGATAATGCCAACAAGAATACCAATATATTATCCACAAAAATTACGAAGAATGATGCATAAGCTTGGAATTCATATTGGAACTACTAAACATAGAACTCAAATCTTTAACAAGATGTGGAGCCAAAGAAGTCCTCAAGCATCGTGAAGAAGTGATAAATTTTCCACTAAAGGTCTTGGGTTCATCCACAAATCTCATAAAAAAAAGCGTATTATAATATAATAGAAACTAAGATCGAGACTAATAGTGATGACGAAGATGATCTCCATGAAATTCTTCTCACAAATGATGAAGAAATAGAAGCCAAGCCTACACTTGAAGAACTCGAAGATGGTGGACAAATAACTACTATGGATGAACTCAAAGAAATCAACCTACGAGCTAAGGATGATACCCGTCCAACTTTCGTCAGTGCCCTTCTACCCAATGAGAAAGTGGAAGAGCTAAAAATGCTACTTTGTGAATTCAGAGATTGCTTTACCTGTTAAAACACACGTTGCTAGACTAATAACTCAACATTGACCCTATATAAGCCAAAAACTGGGTCATCTATATGTATCCTTCAACGAATCTGTCAAAGTAGCAAGCACATGATTCATGGAGTGCATACACTTCCTGACAAGTTAATAGGGACAAATCAGGTCAGTCCTTCATCAAGTCCTTCAAGCTTAAAGTTGGGACAGAAGGAATTTCAAATCCGACCAAGAACAGATAAACTGATTCCCTAGCAGAGTCCTTCATCAAAATAAGCAAACCAATTCCTCCATCAAACCCAACCAAGCATGAAGCTAGGGTTAGAGGAAGCTCAAATCTGCAATGACATAAAAGAAAGAGATCTTCAACAAAGCCATTGAAGCAGATAGTAGATAGTGTAAGAACTCTTATCTATCTGACAAGTCGATTCTAACAAATCAGTCAATCTGTCATTTAGCATGTCCGAAAAGGCGATACTAATGACAAATCACAAAGCTCATAAGCTATTAAAATCAAAACTAAAATGATCTAAGTTCTGTGGTTAGCGGGTCAACTAGTTTTCAACAAACATGACTCACTCCATATGTGAATCACATTTGTTGGGGGCATTTGTTGACCTCCACATATGTGTCATAAGTCGAGTCAAGCCCACAAGTTTAATTTGATGGACTTTGAAGGTGTCAGCACGCAAATCGGGGCTCAAAATGCATTAGACATCACTGAAAATGGTCAAAATAACCTTCGATCGATGAACAGACTTCGCCATCGTGTTCAGAACGTCAAAATTGATCAGAATATAGATATTATAAAATCTAACGATCAATCGATTAAGCGCTCGAGCTATCAAATTATCGATGTGTATATCAAAGTTAGAAAGGTGCGATGATGACTAAATGACCTCCGATCATGAAATTGATTGATATCGTTAGCTGCGAAATGTCAAAATCTATCAAATGAGACTATTCACGCTCAATTCGAATGATTATGTGCAAATGTCGAGTGATTTGAAGTGGCGACACAAATCGAGGTTGAAACACACTAGACGTCACCGAAATCAACTCAAATGACCTTTGATCGAGCGGACATCACCATCACATTAACATCAAAATTAGTCAAAATATAAATATTGTACGACTTGATAATCAACCGATCAAGCGCTTGAGTCGTCAACGTGTTGACACACATATCGAGATTAGGAGGCACCGATGAGGATCAAACGACCTTCGTTCGTGAAATTGATCATGCCGTTAGCTTCAAAATATCAAAATCTATCAAGCGAGATTGTTTGCACTCAATTCGGACAAGTTTGCATGAAAATCGAGTGGTCGAAAGCAGCGACAAACATTTTGAGCAGAAATTGACTCAATTTGATGCCGACTCGAACCAAACGGCTCCCGATCATGAAATGGACTAGGTCATTGCATTCAGAATATCGAAATAAACTTGAATCAACATATATATATTGACCATATAATGATGTCAGCATAAAATTCATTTTAAGATTGATTAATATTTGAAAAATTAATTTAAAAAGTCTATTTATTCTCAATTAATTAAAGTTTGGGATGTTCATAAGGAAAGCGTTATATGGGAAAAAATATCAAGTGCTATTAAACAAATTGCTAAAGATGTGCTTGTGAATCAAAGGAAAAGCTTATTAATAAGAATAGTTTGGTGAAATGAGTGTGCAAGAAAAGATAAGAAATAAAAGCATTGTTATAAAACTTGGTTTAGATGTAAAACTGGAGAATTGGAAAATATAAAATGGCATGTAGAGATTCTAAGAAAGTAATATGATGCAAAAAATTTAGCTTTTAGTGATTTATACAATAGATTAGATACAAAGTGAAAGATATATGTATAAGTTAAACCAAAGATATAGGAAGTAAAGACATAATTCAAGTGAGGAGTATTAAAGATGAAAATAATAAAGTATTTTCTTAGAAAAGATATTGAAAATAGGTGGATGAGGTATTTTAATAAACTTTTCAATGAAGGATCTGAAAGTACGATTGATTTTAGCAACCTTAATACCCTAAACAAAAATAGAGAATTTCATTTTATCGTCGTATTAGTAAATCTGAAGTTAGTGAAGCTTTAAAGAAAATGAAATGTGGAAAAGCTGTAGGACCGGATAATATTCCAATAGAAGTGTGAAAATGTTTAGGAGATCAAGGAATTTCTTGGCTTACAAATCTTTTTAATGTTATTTTAAAGACTAAAAGATGCGAAAATGGAGAAAGAGTTTGTTGGTTCCTATATTTAAGAATAAAGGTGATGCACAAGAGTATGCAAATTATAGAGGAATTAAGTTAATGTGCCATACATTAAAATTATGGGAGAGAGTAATGAGCATAGGTTACGATGGGATACGTTTCTCACAATCTTTGGTTTCATGCTAGGTAGATCTACTATGGATGCTATACATTTGTTAAGAGGTTTGATGGAGAAGCATAGAGAAAATAAGAAGGATCTACATATGATATTTATTGATTTAGAAAGCTTATGATAAAGTCTCAAGAGATGTTCTTTGAGAGTTCTACGAAAGAAGTTAATATTGGTTATATTCAAGTCATTAAGGATATGTATACTAGTCACTTGTGTCCAAACACAAGGAGGATTGACAAAATATTTTCCTATTTCATTGGATTACATCAAGGATCAACATTAAGCCCTTATCTTTTTTTACTTTAGTTATGGATGTTCTTACGAGGCATTTACAAGAAGATGTACCTTGGTGTATGCTTTTCTTGACATTCTTGTTGATAAGACTAGAGAGGGAGTCCAACGAAACTTGAATTATGGAGGTCAACTTTAGAGTCTAAAGGTTTTCGTTTAAGCATCTAAAATTGAATATATGGAGTGTAATTTTAGTTGTAGAAGTTTTAGTGGTGTTGTGACTTTTATCAAGTCATTAATAAGAGTGAGCGATTTGATATTTACTCTATTGTTCAAAATGATGGTGAAATAGATGGAGATATTATTAGTAGAATTCAAGTTGGATGGTTGAAGTGGAGGAATGCATCGGCTTTATTATGTGATAGAAAAGTTCCACTTAAACTTAAGGAAAATTTTATAAGATGGTGGTAAGACCGCAATGACTTATATGCAATGTTGGATAAAAAAGCGAAAATAAGTTAAGTGTTGAAGATGAGGATGCTCGGTGGATAGTGGCTTTACCCTTAGAGATAGAATGCAAAATGAGTATGTTAAAAAAGTTGAGTAGCTCATTTAGATATTAGGAGAGTCGCCTTAGATGGTTTGTCCACATAAAGTAATTCAGATTTAATTAGGAGTAGATGCATTAGATTTGTCTTATGTTAATATAAATTAAAAGACTTGGTTAAGATGTATAAAAATGATCTTGTATATTAATTTGACATAATAACACATAATAATGATTCATGTAACAATAAGATTAAAACTTATTATTATTGTTGTTATTATTATTGTTATTTCTCAATAATAATCGGTCCCTAATATTAATGTGTACAGCCACTCAATTTCGCTCTCGCTCTTCAGTTCAAATGGTCAAACTGTTTCCTCCCATGAACGGTAGCCGCTCCCTCTCTCTCGGTTAAAAACAATAATAATAATAATAAAAATAAAACCGCTCCCTACTCCTTTCTCCAGAAAACCATAAGACAAACCGCTCCAAGGGAAAAAAAAACCGCTGACTCGTTCGTCCCGTCTGAAAAAAAAAGGAAAAAAAGGATGGTACGCGGAGGTCCTATTTGGTGATGAAGATCGTCAGCCCGTGTTGGAAGTCTTCCGGTTATAAGGCCGAGCAGGCTTTTAGCCGCAGCGATGGTCTCTTGTAGTACAAAGACATCGTGAAGCACTCCGCCGGTGAGTTCTAGATGGCTATCGTGTAAGGAAACTACCAGCTTGAAGATGAAAGCCAGATTGAGTTTGGTTCGCTCAGCTCTTCCGACGCCGGTGACGTTACGAAAGGAATATTTGTCGGAATCTATGACGGCCATGGCGGGCCGGAGGCTGCACGGTTCATCATGGAGAACTTGTTTCGAAGTCTAAAAAAAATCATTTCTGAGCAGAAAGGGATATCAGTGGATGTTATTAGGAAGGCATTTTCAACCATCGAAGAGGAGTTTCTATCTTTTTATGGAAGCAATGGAAGAGAATGCCACAGCTTGCATCAGTTGGTTCTTGTTGTTTGATTAGTGTCGTATGTGTCGAAATGCTATTTGTTACGAACCTCAGCTATCCTAGATTAGTGTTAGGAAGAGCAGACTGAGAGAGGGATCGTCGCCGTGCAGATGACAATGGATCATAATGTCAGTTACGAGGCTGTGAGGAATGAGCTGAGGTCATTGTATCCTCATGATTCTCAGATTGTAGTTCTGAAACACAAAATGTGGCGTGTGAAAGGTCTCATACAGATATCCAGATCTATTGGAACACTTACCTGAAAGATCCACAGTTCAATCAAGAGCCTCTGCTTGCCAAATTTCGGCTTCCTCACCTGTTTGATAAATCGATTCTTAGTGCCGATCCATCTATAGTAGCTCATAAATTGTCTCCTCGAGATCAGTTCATGAAAATTTCCTCTGAAGTACATTTCTTGCACTGGATATTGGCTTCAGGCTGTCATAAGGGGAAATCGTATATTGTGTTCATGTTCCTCATGCCAGGGAACAAAAGTTGTCTCAGCATATCAATTTGAGATTCATGCTGGAAATACTAAGAAGCATCCTTCAGATTTCATCTTTTGGAGAATGGCAAGAGCCTTCGGGACCTGTTGAAATCGTGCATTGGTGCTCCTCTAGACATGTTGGAAGCTGCAATCCAGAGTGCAATTGGTCCTACACCTCCGAAGAATCTTTCTGTATGTTAAAAGTGTAAAGAGCTTCAACATATGTGAAGATCAGCTTAACTAAGTTTGAAGACTCGCTCATCGGGGTGATGAGATAAAAGCTGGTGGTAAGAGCACGCTTATGCTCATCGTGAGCGTACCAGTAAGCCGCCGATGTGACAATGCCAAAATATGTATATATATATATATATATATGCTTTTATGCAGGTTCGAAGGCCTCATTATGCTCATCAGGGCGTTACGGGATTGAAGGTCGGCCGAGGTGCTTCAAAACACTAATTGTCATGTTCATCAGGGCGTGACGGGTAGGTCAAAATAATTCCGATGTAGCCCTCGAGGATGATATCTTCGAAATCGTAGAAATTTGGAATATTTGTATATATATTTGCTTTTATGCAGGTGATTGAAGGTCTTGTTATGCTCATTAGGGCGTAACGGGATTGAAGGTCGGCCGAGGTGCTTCAAAACACCAATCGTCATGCTCATCGGGCATGTGGGTAAAAAAAACACTCGATCATTCTGAGATTACGGAGGCTGCTAAAACTTAAAAATAGGAGCATAAAATAAATCGCTTAAGAATGTTAAGCAAGGAAATCTAAAGCCAAATTCAAAAAAATTCCAAACAACAAAAGATAGAGGGAAAATAGCATACAACAAACAGAAAAGTAAAACAAAAAGAGGGATAAAATGAAAGCTATTCTGAGTGATAAATCTTCTTTCAAAATAATAAATTAAATTATCTTTTACAATCTAAATCAAAATGTCTTCTTTGCTATCGGATCTGCAATTCTTTGTACAAGAGCATACTAAATTAAATCGCCGAATGAATTAGCTTTCCTTCAATTCAAAAAATAAAGAAATTTCATTCTAATTATGATTTTAATGTTAGTGATTTCATTAATTGATGAAATTATCTAAGCTATAAAAAACTGGACACTATGTCAATGCTTTAATTCAAGTGTTGAGGATGTTATGGTTGTTTTCGGTTTAGTCTTAGGGCGTTAGTTAACAAAACCTAAAAACTTATAATAAGAGTTTCAAATCAATGAAATATCTAAGAAACTGATTCTGTCAGGTGACGGTAGATCTAATCCTATGTTAGCAGCTAAATAGAGTTGACAGGATCTACAGCTCTTAAACACATTCAAATTAATCAATTTTTCAAATCAAATTAAGTAAAAAATATGAAATCAATCTCATAACTCAGAAATAAAAACTACCAAAAGTATTAAATACACCCGCATGTGCCCCGATATTATGTTGAATGCTTAAATTCAAGTGTTTGTATCGACGGGTTGTTTCTTTAGTCTTAGACTGTGGGTTAACAAACCTAAAACTATAATAAAGTTTCAAATCAATAAAATATCCGAGAAACTAATTTATCGTGATAAGAGAATCTTCTCGCTAAAACAGACTGTGATCTAAAGCTCTTAAACATATTCCAATCAATCAATTTTTAATTCAAAATAAGTAGTAATCTGAAACTGCTTAAATGAAATTATATCATAAGAAAAACTTAAATCAAACTCAATCTATCCACACATAAACGTTGTCGGGTGACAAACTAAGAAAACTCTAGCTCACAAAAGAGCTAATATCAAATCAGGTGTTCTGCTATGTTCACTCTCAATCAATCTCATGTCGAAGTGATGTGGCCCGTGTCCTCCGATCAGTTTGACCAATAGCTCCACGATGAAGCGATACGCACCGAGTCCTCTACGGTGGTTTGACCACCACTCCATTATATTACTATTAAGAGACGTAGATGCTCCCCAATGGCTTTGAGTTGGAATCATGGGTATACTTGATAGGACAAACAACCCTCTGCCTAAGGTAGACTTAAGTCTATCTCCAGACAAACACCAACCCGTTTACAAGAGATTTCTTGGATGATGTAACTCATGTGTCGATGAGGATCCTTTATCGTCAAACTATCTCCCTCGACTAAGTAGACATTGCAGGATAACGGAACCATGGGATCTAGATCGCACGCATCATTCCCCAACCATCCCGGTTTAAGCTAAAATGATGAATTTCATATCTTAAACTCTATGTATTTAGCGATCTAATGACTAGCCTTAATCGAAAGTTCTCTCTCACTCACTAAAAGGGGTAATTAACTATAGGGGCTTGCGCCTATAGGAAACCTGAAACCAGATCTAAAGTCCTCACAAAATGAGGATGAAATCTCTAGGTAGTGTCTTATCTCCTATTTCATCTGCTTTCTGAAAATTTCACTGACACTTAAATCACTCTTTTCATCGAGATATGGTAATTTTCGTGAGCCAACAACACTTTATTAATTCTATGACATAAAGCTTTTAGATTAATAAATAAAAATATGTAAAATTTGCAATTTTCATTGAAATGACTTACTATTTCTTAAAATAATATAAAATAAAATTTATAAAAAATAATATATTTAAAAAATAAATATAAGTTGTTGGTAATTAGTCATCTTCAATTGTCCATAATTTGGCATGTTATCACAAGTTAAATTGGCAAAAATTCCTCTTTACTTTTTTAAATAACTTAAAAATAATCACTAATTAAAATTTTTGCATAAATTTTGAAGGAGCATTAATTAATTAAATTAAAAATGCTCAAAAATACATTAATATTACTAACATGGGATTGTAACATTACCAAATAACTCTTTGTTATTGGAGTCATGTCATATGATTTTAGTTTTATATCTGTTAGAGCCCAAAGTATGACTCTTTTATATTAGATGTATAAATATATAAAAATTTTATATCTAAATCCGCTTATGCCTTTGATAATCGATAATGATAAGATCTTTGATGCTCAACTATAATCACTTGATCATCAACATCAAACTACAACCACCTAATTTTCAATAATCAATTGCAGCCATCTATCTTCCAACAACTTACTTTGACTGACTCTCCTCTATTGTCTGATTATAGCCTTTGAATCCACTTATGCCTTTGACAATCGACTATAATCATTAGACCTTTGATTCCCAATTATAATCACTTGATCATTGAAGTCAAACTTCGATCACTCATCTGCCAACAACTGATGATTGACTATCCTCTGCTGTCCAACTATAGCTTACTTACCTCTAAAGTTCAATAATGATTGCTCGACCATTAGCATCAAACTATAATTGTTTATGCTTCATCACCCTAAACTTTATCATATGCCATTGCCAATAGTGTTGATCCATATTATTGCATATAAGATCAATGTGTGTTGATGTACACTATTATGTACAAAGTTAATATATGTTTTTAATATTAATACACACCACCAATACTAAGGTTAATATCTGTCAACTTTATCATCTGTCATTGGTCACAACTTCGACACAGATCATTATGAATGAAACTAATGCTAAGATTTTCTATTCTCTAGCCTCATCTCAAAAGATCATAATTGATATTTTATCATACGAATAATAAAAATTATTATTATAATTAAGAGCTACTTTCATCACATCGTATAATTGAAGGATAAATTATAAATCTTCATATCTTTCATGAAGCAGCAGCCCAAGTATTATACTAATTTTTTAATATTTATCTCATAATTATTTAATTTGTCTCCACCCTCATGAATCGTGGTAATTAAAATTAATAAATTGCATATCATGACATCATTTATATAATATTCAATCCCTCTATTCTTATCGAAATCTTCAACTTGGTAGGTCTGAGGCAGGCAAGAGTTCTTACTGAATTAATCCACTTTCAACACTAACTACAGTGATTTAGCAAATGATTTTGACTTAAGATAACAATTAATTAAGAATAAGTACCGAACCACAACTCACTAATTATTTATTTATTTATTTTAATAAAGATACATGGTACAGCCACAGTGATTTAGCAAATGAATCACTTGCTGGACTCTGCAGATCAGTCATCTTTTATTCCTCACAACGCAAAATCAGAGCTTGGTCACTTGATCACTCATGTCTTGTTCAAATCGATCAGATTGAGATGCTATTAGGAATCCCCCTCCCAGTGAGCCCCTGCTCGCTGTAAGGCGACAGCAGCATGTAGTCCAACTTCAATGAGCCGCCGCGGTTCTTCAATCTCTTATCCGCGTTCAGTTCAGCTATCTTCTTCTCCACCTCCTTGAGCTTCGAACCAAACCGCTTCAAAGCTTGGAGCGCCTTATCATTGCTGGTCCACTCCTCGCTCGCACGCTGGCCCAAATACAGTTCGTCCGACGCGTGCGTGGACAGTATCTCGATCACCGACATCTCGAGAATGGCCTGCAACTTCCCCGTGATCGTCTTTAAGAACACTTTGTCGGGGTTAGTTTTCAGTAGCTCCTAGTCGGGCGTGCCGACCTCCGGCATGAACTGCCGGCTCAGGCTTGGGCGGTTGGGGAGGTAGCCGCCGTAGGGATACTGGCCGAAGTTGACGGCGGCGTGCATGGCGGAGGCTATCCAGATGATGGTGGAGCAGATATGGACGAGTGCGGGGAGGGAGTCGAGCTTCGGCCACCATGACTTGTTTTTAAGGTCGCCGTGTCCGACTTCCACGGCTTCGGTCCACCAGGCTTGGAGTTCCGGGTCGTTCCGGATGGCGGAGTCGTCTGGATAGTAGATGGAGCTGTATTCGGTCACCCATGACTCGATCACCGACCAGATGGTGAGGCCATCGACGGCGTAGGGGTAGTCTTTGACCACGAGCCGGAGCTTAGTAGGGCTTGATGGATCCTCCACTGCCATTCCCCTGCACAAAAACTTGTGATCAGATATAAAATACACTGACTTTTCAATATTCTATTAGCAGTGTTTGTTCAATTGATTTTGGATAGTTAGATTTCATCTAATAAGTCGGGATGTTTGCTGATTGTCGAGATTGGAGCTATACCGCTTGAGAAGATCGGCGGGGAGGGACTGCTCGGTAAAATTCCAGCTTTGTAGACGACAGCCGACAACTCCATGGCGTATTTAGAAGGGAAGACGGAGAACTCGATGATACCGCCGGCGTTGACAAGAGCCTGACGAGCGAGGGCGTTTATGTTCATTGTGTCGCGGTAGTGAGGGACGAGGAGCTTGTTGATGGGATGGAGAACGCTGAGGTGTCTGTTCGTGGAGATGACAAAAGGCTCCATGATTGCGTGGGTGCGTAGCCTGCCAAAGTACTTTATCAGCAAACAGAGGAGAAGGTTGAAAGAGAGAATCAGGGAATTGGACCCATCACCAGTGGCTGATGAGTTGGTGTACGCCGTAGTCATTGACGGTGCAAAGCTTGGCTAGTTGCCAGATCGCAGCATCGACGCCGGAATCTGCCGGCGTGTAGACGGTGCTTACAGCGCCGTGCTGTTCGCCCTCTGGATGCGGGACGCTGAGCTCGATGGCGACTGGCTTGAGAGTGCCATTTTCTCTGAGGAAGAGAAGCGTTCGGGTGGCGTAGACTTTGTTCGAGGTTGAATTGATTCGTGCTAGATAAGGCATAAGCGTGTCATGATATTTGATGATAAACAGCCTGTTGCCATTTAACGCCTAAAAGAGACAGAAATGAAGTCACTGTATGCTCTTTCTCAACGGGAACCAGTTAACGTGGTCAGAGGAGACACTTACTTGTTCCACTGTGAGGCCGTCAAGATTTTGCTCTATATGCTCTGCTGTAATTGTGCTATGCTGGTCTCCATATACTCTTGAATCGAGATTGCTGGTCGGCGGGAATTCCTTTTAGAAGGAGAGTTACTGTTAGCTCTCTTTGCTTTTGAGCACTGTTCCTCCAGCTTACTTTTTTTTTAATCTAAAACGAAAGCTAAAGTCATAATCTTGAAACATCAAAATCATACATTTAGGGGGTGTTTGACAACGAATTGGATTTATTTTCAGATTTACTAAATCCAGACATCCTGGATTTAGAAATCTGAACTGTAAATCCGAAAAGTGTTTGCAGAATGTGATTTATTAAATCGCTAAATCAGACAAGAAGTGTTTATTCGGTGATTTAAATCGTTATAATTAAATAATATTTTTTTAAAGAATAAAAATATTAATAAAAAAAGAATCTAATATTAAAATTAAAATTTATCATTTAACAAAAATATCATCTTCATTATAAAATATAAATAAATATTAGATCACAAATATCATATTCATAAATATCATATTTATTAAAATTTATCACTACAATTTACATTATGTTGAAACAAAATCAGACGTAAATTTGTGATCAACAAAGATAATCTATCAAACCCCAAATCAACAATTTTAACAGTTTTCAAATGATGAACGGCCACGAACATGAAATCGCTCAAGTCGAAACAGATCTGACAAATAGCCAAATAACTTAAGGCTTCCCATTCCCATAAAACCTGAATAAAAAATCCATACCTCACCGAGCCTCCTTGCTCGTGAAACGAACCCCTAACTCAAGAAGGAACCACGAATTCA
This sequence comes from Cymbidium sinense, assembly GCA_021442155.1. Classification (NCBI taxonomy): domain Eukaryota; kingdom Viridiplantae; phylum Streptophyta; class Magnoliopsida; order Asparagales; family Orchidaceae; genus Cymbidium; species Cymbidium sinense. The sequence goes on from CM038221.1 coordinate 66,550,015, forward strand.
CCATTTCCGGGGGAATCTTCTCCCACCACTCAACCAAACCCACTGGAGTTTCGATCGTAAGCTCCGCTTGATCTTGGAGACTTTAAGAAGAGAGTACCGCTTCACAATAGAGCTTCCAAACCTGGAGCTCTACAAAGGACTCGACTGACACGGTTCGACTTGACGACGGTAAGATCAAGCTCGCACGCATGACGAGGAGAATTGTGAAGCCTAAAGAAAAGACTCGGAGGACAACGGAACCAACCAGCCCGGTGTCCAGCTACAAAGACCTTCGACTTGTGGAGAAGAAGGATTCCATGACCGTGTTCTGATGGCTGACAACCGCCCGCCATTCAAATGGTGGTCGTCATCTTCTCTAAATCCGAATCCGGATTTAATAAATCCGGATTTATCCCATGATTTACCGATTTAGGATTACAGCATGATTTACTAAATCCTCGGAAGGTGTTTGGTAGGATTTACGGGATTTAGTTGGCTAAATTCCTAGTAAATCCGTTGCCAAATACCCCCTTAGCCTCTCGATGATGACAGGGTTCACTCCAGCCAGCATTTCTCTCGCAAATTCCTCATCAGTTATCCATACCCACTTGTCATCTTCAAATTGGAAAGTAGAAACGATGGATCAGAAACAGGGGAAAAAAGAGCCTTTTTTTTATCAAACAGATAAGAAATTGAAGACCAACTCTGTATGATCAGTGGCATGGGAAACTTGAGAAAAGCTCCCTGTCCTATGGTTGGAGTGAGTATGCTTTTGAACAACTCTAGAGGTATAGCATCGAGGAGCGCTTTCACCTGAGGAATATCCGGTAGCGGCAACCCGCCTTCATAGAGCTTAAGAATGTCTTCGTAGTGTCGAAACTGTTCGACGTTCCGTCGAACACAGCTCGAAGAACAGGCAGCAATGACTTGGCCACTGCTTTAATGGTGTAGCCCAAGAAATCCGACATCTTAAGGTGCCCGAACCGCTCGTCCCGCGGCACATAGATGTTAGTATCCAGCGAGAACAACCTGCTCTCGCTATTCGGATCTGCAAAGTTTTCCTTCGTCATCATTAAATCATCAAAGTGACACTGCTGATCTTTCACACACTTGAACGTTCAGCTCTTAAGGCTTACCAGTCTTGGTGGGTGGGCGAGCGGTCTTGCCGCGACGGGGGTAAGGGTACCTCTGACCCGCCTAGAACTGGCCGGGCCCCTTGTTCAGATCCGGGTTGCCGAGATCGTTGTAGTACGCGTAGTTGTACACGCGGTCCCATTCCTCCAGCTGCCGGCTCACCTCGTCTCCTCGCAGGTGCCGGAGCTCGTCCTCCTGTACGGCTTCAGCGGTCCCGGCGTGTCTTTCGGCAAATACGTCTACAAAGCACAAACCTTTTGATGAGAATAACTACGAAGGTGAGAAAACAAGAGGTTAAAGAAGAAAGAGTGATGTTTTCCTTATATCGTTGGCGAAGAAGATGCGGTCGTAAGTGTACTTGTTGACGTTGTAGACCCATGAGTTGCAGTCGAAGTAGATGCGGGCCTTGCCGGGGAAATCGTCGATGGTGATCGATTTGAGTAAGGGGGTGTTTGGCGACAGATTTATTAAAGATTTAGCTCGCTAAATCCCGTAAATTCTACCAAATACCTTCGGAGGATTTAGTAAATCCACGCCAGAATCCGAATCAAGACGCGATAAATTGATTTGTTAAATCCATTCGCGGATTTAACGGATTTACAGAGAACGCTGTATGGCAATCGCACGGCCTCAACTCCCTCGATCCGTCATTTTCTTCTCTCGCAATAGACGCTTCCGGCCACTCTCTTCCTTACCGCTTGCATCGCGACGTCTCCTGATTGCTGTAAGATCGTTCTTCACCGCCGTCGTTTCTTTTCCGCTATGATTGCTAAGGCATATCTGTGAACCTACTCACTGCTGCGTCGTTCTTCATTTCCATTGCGATTGCAGTTAGTAAAATGCCTGAATGGATAGTGCAGTTTCGTCTTAGTGCTCTTTTATGCCCAAGTATATCTTGAAATACTCTGCACGTTTTCTTCTTGTTTTTCTCGTTGCTCTCCTGCTCGCTTAGCTGGATATCAGTTATTCTCTCCGGGAACATATTTTTTTTCCCACTTGAAAAAAAGAAGATATTCCCTTGCTGTAAATAAACATAGAAGCGTATTTACGGAAGAGGCTGATCGGGAAAAATAAGTATTATGTATTGTGCATTAGTGCAATTATTGGAGTTTGAGGCTATATCTTTCTTAAAAACTAACTGTGTGCAAAGAAGCATTCGAGTCATGCAAGCTCTGGTAGGCAAGAGGCCCTTATTCTAATTTCATTAGATAGTTATTAAGGAAATTTTGTTGTTTATAATTTGGAAGTATTGTTTCCTGTATGATTTGTGAGTTCTGAGCCAATCCTATGATAAAGCTAATGCTTTTATTGAAAATTTGGTTTACGATTTCAAGATCTGTTTACTCTCTTGATTTATAATTTCAATAATCTAATGAATTGGTTCTTAAGTTAGTTGTATTTTATATTACATCAAAATGTTTCAACAAAAAGTGAAGGTTATATATTGGGGGACCATTAAAATGGATTAAGCCTAGTGGTCAGTACATCATAGATGAATTGGTGCAATAATTAAGGAAATTTGTTTATAATTTGAAGTATACTCCTATATGATTTAGGATTCTGAGCTAATCCTATGATAGAGCTAATGCTTTATTGAAAATTCAACACACGCATTTCATAAGATCTGTTTACTCTCTCTTGATTTATAATTTTCTAATAATCTAATGAATTGGTTCTTAAGGAAATTTGGTGTTTATAATTTGGAAGTATTGTTTCCTGTTTGATTTGCAAATCTTTAATGATTGAAAGTACTTTCTTGTTGCTTTGAGTTGATGTTGAATTAAACTTTCCTACACATTTTAATTTGATTTTTGATATTATGTGATCTGTGCATTTCATTTTGAGTTGACGCTTTGCACTTTGATAATAAATGTAAAACGAATAATAATACAAGAGGGATGTCCGAGTTGCTGTTCTTTAATCGGTACTTCTTTAATTAGAATGATCAACACTTATATTAACGTGATTACTCCCATCTATATCATTTTAACGTCACCGAATCGCCAACGCATTACATTACATTCAAAGACCTATACGTGATGATATTATATGTCAATTCTTAATGGACATCCAAATCATTATTCTTACATTTGTTAGGTTACCAACGCGCGCATTTATACAAACAGAGATCTTGGTCACATGGATTATTAACCCAATACAAGAAACATGAAATGTAACAATATGTGCATTTTTTAAGAGGGTACACATGCGCGATGCATAACTTTGTGAATTTTTTCAACATTCACTAAAATGCTATTTCAATCTGCTGTGTAAGTTTATCGACCATTATCCCGATGAGTTCATCAACCTACCGCCAAAGACAAATGATTGTCATTTATTTAATCCTAATTCTCAATTCCATCCATTTTTCAGTAATGTCATAAGTGCAATCGATCGAATAACACATGTATCAACCGCACACCATCGGCAGTAACGTATATCGTAAAAGCATTCACTTCACAAAATGCTATCGCCGCTTCATTTGATCATCAATTTGTTTATCTAGCTCTGGGAAGGATCCGCAGCAGATATGAGAGTTTTACATTGGTCTCGAAAGGCTGGCTTTCGGTTCCACGGGGCATTACTGGATCTTGCTACGCCAACATGTAGCACAAATTTATCAGACCATTTGAGGCGTTATCACCTGCGACTATCGCGGAGGTACAATTGAGGCCACGTGAGTTGTTTAACCATCGCCATGCAATGTGGTGAGAGAACTTTTGGGATTGAAAGAAAAGATTGAGGTCTTGACTCACATGAATTTCCTTTAACCGCAGGGTGACATCAGAATTGCATGCGGTCCTACACAATTTTATTTGGTCATTATCAGAGACTACTACTTTAACATGTCTCCAAATGTAAATGCATTATAGGAGGAGAGAGGTGACCAGATGATGAAGACTGTTATGCATGCAACTATCAAGCGAAAAGAGTTCAGGAGATGCTTTTTATTAATGTAATACTACCACAACAAAGTAGTTTTATAATGCTAAGAAAATATAATATTTTATTATATAGTTTTAATATAATTTTTTTGCAGACATGAGGTTACGAACGAACGCATAAATTTTCAAATGAGTTGAAAAATTCAATTGTATTAAAGAAAAAAATTTTCTTATATCCAAATAAATAAATGTTTATTTATATTTTTCAGAATTTAAATTATATCTTTAAATAAATAAATTTTAATTTTAATTTTTATTTTTATTTTAGTTATTTATTTTATATTTTAAAAATATTATTATTTAATTATGTAATTTAAATCCTCATATAACTTACCAAACATCTTTCCTGATTTGATTTAATAAATGCTAAAACACTTTTCGGATGATTTCTGTGATTTACTAAATCCAGCTTATACTAAATCCTACTTGAAATAAATCCAATCCGTTGCCAAACACCCCCTAAGAATTCCGCAGGTGGCGGTTCTTCACGATCACCGCGCCAGGGATCCCTTGTTCTTTCTTTACATTAAACGTCACATCGAATTTTATCTCACCGGCGGTGATATCCGGAAGGAGAGGGATCAACGGCGGCTCAAGATACGCCGGCTCGCCCACCAATCCTCTGTTATTGTTATCTGCGCAGGTTACAGATTTCAGCTCGAGATCACTCACCACCCCCAAAACAAAAACTTCCAAAAATCATTTAAGCTAATTAATCAGTATGCCATTGTAGTATTTATATAATTAATAAACTTAAGAGCTTATTGACTGGCGCCGAATATAAGATGATCAAGAGCTTTGTTTCTAAAAAAACTCTTACCTCCCCTGCTCATCTCTTTCAAAGAAAATCATTTTAAGTTTAAGCAAATAAATTAATGTCCTTATACTATATGATTAAATTAAGAAGCATGGAAGCGCTTAATAAAGTCCAAATATCCAAGAAGGATGTGGACGCATCGATCTTCACACCATGAAGTGAAACTTGTCGGCCGAGAAAGTCCTGACATCGCTGACGACTTGGCGCCAAAAATCAAGAATGCTCCTTCCATGAGGACCACATGGCCTTAACCTTCTTCACTTAGGGTACTGTGGAAAAATACCCGATGCTAGGCTTCCGTCTTTCACTCGAACTGACTCTCCTTCTCCGCTGTGGTTTTGGTTAAAGCACTGCCTTTGGTTTCTCAAGAGTTATTGACTCCCACCGCCACGGGTCCCATTGCTCAAGCTGCCCTCTCCCCATATTCTGACATTCTACTTGTTCCATTACCTCTAGTTTCTCTCCCCTTTCCCTAATCTTTCAAGACTAATATGGACCTCTCAAGCTTGCTCTCCCTACTTCACAATCTGCTCTATTTTGCCCCAAACCTAAACTCATCTGATTCGACTTTCTACTCACTCCTTCAGAGACCCCTCTCCACTTGTAATTGGAAAGAGCTGCTCAATTCCTATCCATCGGTGGATAAATCCCTTAATCTTACCTACACGCCTTCGACAGAAGAGGAGGTTTGTTTTTCTGAAGCCGAACTTGAGGCAGGCCAAAAAGACTGGAAGCTTTCCCTTGTTGATCATGCTATCTGAAACGCCCATTTTACGGATCACTCCTTGTCGCATTAAGAAAAATGGGTATTCAAGGGACATTTTGACTTACGCTGAGGGAGATTTTTTCTTCTTAAGTTTTCTTGTCGAAGATTTTGATGTGGTATGGGATAATGGTCCTGTTTTTAAATGGTAAACCATTTATTTTCAAGAAGTGGTCTTGGGATTTTCGGCCAGTTAAAGAAAATTTTTCTGATATTCCACTTTGGATAAAACTTCCTAATTTTCCCTTATGCTGTTGGAATGAGGAAGGGTTTTCTAAGGTTGCTAGCAAGATTGGCATTCCTATTGCAGTGGATCATTTAACTGCTACTAGATCGAGATTGACTTTTGCTAGGATTTGTGTTCAAATCAGCCCGTCTTCCAACTTGCCTGACACTGTTTTCATTAATCTGAATGGGACTAAAATTGAGCAAGAGATTCAATATGATTGGAAACCGCAAGCCTGTGGGAAGTGCGCAACCTTCTCTCACTCCTCTATGCAATGTCCTCTTACAGAAATGAATAAAAAATTGAATCGTGGTAGAAGCCGCAATGCGAAACCTCAAGGCGCATCTTCAGCTCCTGGGAACCCTCCTATCGCAAAAATAGTATCCCTCCTCCTCCCAAGTTGATCTACAAGATCCTCTCATGAGCCTAGCCAGGATTTGGCACATGAAAACTCCCCTCCTCTCAACCCCACCCCTCTTAATGACTTAAATCAACTCCCAACTCAATCTCATTCTTCTCCCGAACAAGAAGACAATATTATCATTTCAAATGAGGATGAAAATGAAGTAACAACCACCTCTACCTCCAATGTGCTTTACAACATCACTACCCGCTCGCTACAAAGATCTCCTATGAAGACAATTGATAGATCCAAATCTGGGAAACAATCCCAAGGGAAAATCTTGTCAAAACTCCTCTTCCTTCCCCTTAGCTCAAAAGGCTAAGAAGAAGGGAAAACCACTAATCTCACCTAATGCTTTCTAATGCCTCCAAAATTAGGTTGTTGGAATGTGAGGGGCTTATTACAAGGTCTGACTCAAGATTGTCAAGAATTATTAAGGAGTTTAAGCTAGATATGCTTTGTCTTCTTGAAACCAAACTTAGTAGAGATCATCCTCTTGTCTCCCTCTACTAGTAAAACACTCAACTGCTTCGTTGCAACAATTTTGACAAAGCTTGGGTGGTCGGATTTGGTTAAAATGGAATAATGGGAATATTTCTTTTACCCCTATCAAGATGTCTTCACAATTCATACATGGGGTTGTTTCATCCACGGCAGGGACTTCTTTATTACTTGGATATATGCACATAATGATGCTTCAGTGAGGAGAGATCTTTGGAATTCTATTAGGAGTTTTGCTAGCTCTATGGTGTCTCCATGGCTGCTTCTAGGCGACTTCAATTGTGCTCTTTATTCACATGAGAAGGCTGGAGGTAAGCCTATACATCCCAACCGATTATCTGATTTTTCGGATTGTATAAATGATGCAGGATTATTGGACCTCTCTAGCTCAGGGCTGCTATATACTTGGTCTAATCAAAGGACCGATCTCCCTATTTTATCAAAGCTGGATAGAGTTCTTTGTAATACTTTGTGGCTAGACCTTTTTCCTCACTCCTTCTATAAGGTTTTTCCCCCTTTATCATCTGATCACTCTCCTCTGATTCTATGCTCCAAGTTGGTTGATCATAAGTTCCACCGATTTATGTTTAGAAATTATTGGGTACTTTATCCGCAATTTCTCGATGTTGTGAGGGGTGCTTGGGCTTTGTTTGTTGAGGGGGACCCAATAATGTTGTTCAAGAAGCTAAAAATGTTAAAAAAAGCCCTTAGAAACTTCCATTGGGATAGTCATCCGCTTAAGCAACAATTAAGTCAACTTAGAATGGATCAAGATCAACACCTTCAAGCTCTAGAGAAGGACCCCCTTAATCCCACTTTGCTTCAACAATTGCAGGAAATAAATTCCCGGTACTCTGAAGTTGCAAGGAAAGAAAGCTTGTGGGTTAAGCAAAGAGCTAAAAATGATTGGCTTATTCATGCTGATGATGATCTTAAGTTTTTATACCATTCCATTAAAGAAAGAGGGAATGCGAATATCATTAAAGAATTAGAAACAGATTATGGTACTCTTCGATTACGGTGAGATTGCGGTGATATGTAATTCCTATATGTCTTTGTTTAATCAGGCTAAACCAGATGCTATTAATCTTCAGGGCATTCCTGTAGGGAATGTTGTCTCTCAGGCTCAATATGCTGAGTTGAAAATTCCTATTTCCGACCAAGAAATCATCACTGCACTTCATAGCATTAATGGGAATAAATCTTCGGGCCCGGATGGATTCACATCAAAGTTTTTCATTTGCTGTTGGGATATCATTGAGAAACAATTCCTACTTGCGATTCATCATTTCTTTAAAACATCCCATATTCCAGATTGCATTAAACATAGTGCTATTACTCTAATACCCTAACATGCCACTTCTTTGGTGATTTTAGACCTATATCTTTATGCAATACTATCTACAAAGTTATTGCCAAAATTCTTGCGAATAGAATCAAATCAGTGCTGCCTCTCATTGTGCATTCTGCACAATCTGCTTTGTTAAGCATAGGGACATAGCGGACAATATCGGGCTTGCTCAGGAAATCTGTGATTTTAGGAGTCATGGCAGCAAGAATTTATTTTGTGCAAAAATTGATCTCAAAAAAGCTTTTGATAATGTTAACAGGGAAGCCCTTTTGTCTAGACTTAGGCAAAAAGGTTTTCCTGAGCTTTTTATTAGATGGATTGAAGGCTGTGTCATGGGTATTCCCTTTTCCATAGTCCTAAATGGGCAGATGAAAGGTTACTTTTCTTCCGGGAATGGTCTTCGACAGGGATGTCCGCTATCTCCTTTTCTCTTTACTATAATTATGGATATTTTCTCTTGTCTAATGGATAAGAATGTTGAGCAGGGCATTTTTAAGCCGATCTCATATGACAATTATCACGTTTCCCATTTGCTGTTTGCTGATGATATTTTGGTCGTTGGAGAAGTAGCTTCCCGTGCTGGCATTGCTCTTAATGACACTTTGCAAACTCTCTTTCTTTCTACTGGGTTGGAAGTTAATCTCAATAAGTCCAGGTTATGTTTTTCTAAGTTTTCTCCTGAAAATGAGCCTTTTTGTCAATTACTTAATTTTGATGAGGGAGAGTTCCCATTGAAGTATTTGGGGCTGCCTTTGACTGCTGGCACACTTAAAACACAACATTTTTCTTCTCTACTGGATAGAATATCTTCTTGGCTGATGGGTTGGAAGTCCAAATGGCTGTCTTATGGGGGTCGGCTGCAGCTTATTCGCTCTTCCATTAATGGTTATTTATCTTTTGGTTGAGCGTTTGGTTCTAAAATTATCCTCAAGAAGTTGACCTCAATCACTTCCAAATTCTTTTTTCATGGAGAGTTGGGTAAGAAATTGCACACTATCTCTTGGTTTTTAACCACTCTTCCAAGAGAAAAAGGGGGCACTGGGTTAATATCGGTGAATACTCTTAATGTATTGAGTAAAGCGAAGGTTTTTTGGAAAGTTCTTAATCATTCCAATCCCCTTGCATCCTGGTTGCGCCATAAATATGGATCGGTTTGGCATAAACCTGCTCGTTCCTCTGCCCTTTGGAGAGAAATTCACTTGTCTGCTTCAAGGTTCAGAGAAAAAATTAGTTTTTCAATTGGTAATGGTGCTTCTGTTTCTCTTTTCTTCGATCCTTGGTGCCATGGTAGATCATTATACGAAATTTTAGGCCAAGGATGTTTTTCTTGGCTCAATCTTCCTAGCCATGCTCGGTTGAGCTCTATCATTATGAACAACAGGTGGGTGGCTCTTCCTAATCCGCCTGGAATCATGCTTTTTCTATTGGAGAGGTCTCTCTTTCTAGTGGATGTGATGAAATTCTTTGGGAGGGAAGAACACGAGTAGGCTAATTCTTCTTACTATTTTTTACATTCCCTCCGTTGATTGGACTAATGATATTTGGTTTAAAGGTTTTTCCTTAAATTATGCACTCTTGTTGGATGGCTTATCATAAGGGGTTAAAAATGTCAGATGTTTTGTGCTCTAGAGGTCTTGGCCCAGTTATTAATTGCAAATTTTGTCATGTTGAGAAGGAATCACACTCACATATCCTTTTGGATGCTCTTTTCATTCGAATCATCAAAGAGATTCTCCTAATGGGAGTTTTTTTTTTCTTGAGCCCAACCTTGCAAGTCACATTTCTTCTTCCTCCTTTGAGCATAAAGTTTTGGCTAGGATTTACTTACTTATGGTGGCAATTATTGTTTATACACTTTGGTGTGAAAGAAACTACAGATTATTCTAGGAGAAAGAAAATTCTTTTGAAACTCTATGCTTCAAAATTAAGATGAGGCTATCTCTTAAAGCTGTATTTGGACAATTAAGCGGTCCTGGCCTCAACAGGTTATCTCTACCTTGGAAGCTTGGAAAAAATTCAGCAGTGCAGGTGACTAGGCTGCAAGGGAGTTAGACATTCTGCCCTCGAGTTTTTATATATTTGTTTCATGATGTTGGCACGGTTTACATGCTATGACGTCCTCTTTCTGTTACCGTTTTGGCTGGACGATGATGAGCTTGTGTTTTCTATGGTGGTTTTGGTGTTTTATCTTGTTGAGACATCACCGATCCCTCCCTGGCAGGTGCTACTTGCAACCTGGGTTGTGTTTGATTCGAATTGTTGGACTTTATGTATGGCTGCTCTCCTTTTTGTTGACGAGACCCTCTTTCAAATGACCTATTGGAAGGCAGGTAGCATAACCGGAGGAACGGATGCATAGATGATTTTCTGAAAATTGTGTTTCTCTGAGTCCAGCGGAGATTTCCTCCAGTTTTTTTTTTTTAAGTTTTGACTGGCCTGTTTTTCTGGCCGGGACTGCCGACCCTCTTTGTGTATTCTTTACTTTACTTTTTCTGTATTAATTCTCTTTTTGGAATGAAATTGGGCAAAACCCTCACCTTTTTATCCAAAAAAAAAAAAAACCTTCTTCACTTCCCCAAAAATATTCCCGATTATGTTCCCGATCATGATTCTTTCCCAAACTCTTAATTTGCTACTTGGCCGGCGTGGGAAGGAGAAGAGCGGCTTGCTGTGATGATTTAAGGTTGCGGATGACGGGGGGCCTATTTATAGCCGTAGAGATTGGACTTTAGCCGCTTTGTTTAATCGACCCTCCTGATACGCGTGGTTATTATTTTACAATGTCTATATATATATATATATATATATATATATATATATATATATATATATATATATATATATATATATATTAATATTTAAATATATATTAAAATATATTAATAAAAATATGTGTTTTATTTTAAACAAGTTAATATTAAGAAATTTTTTTGTATACATAACACAATTTTATACATTTACATATCTAATACTTAAAATTTAATATTTACAAACATAATATTTATTTCTATACATAAAAGTGTATTTAATTTCTATACATTCAAATTATTTTTAGGGAAAATTTTTGAATGTATGAACTAGTTCAAAATGACCATCTCTTGCTCGGTTTAAGCACATAACCTGGATAGAGTTGATTCTCTGAGTCGTAGAAATCAAGTGATCCGATCTGGTGGGTGATGAATGTATGCTTATGGCCTATGAGATTAGTCCACAAGATCTGTTGAGTGGATACCCATAAAAAAAAAAGACTAATTCAAAAGTGCTGAATTTATAATTCATTTTATCCGAGTGAATGACAATTACATCGCATCCCCTATACTCGCCATAACCTCTATATAGCCTTCACTTTCTGCACGACAATGTTTTATTTGATTGCATCCTGTGCGATGATGGCCTTAGATCACTTTATCGTCAACTATCTCTACTATGGAAACTTGTTCCTTGCTCCTACGAATCTATCTCCTTGATAACTACATCTTTATGATCATTTATTTACAATCTTATATAATCGCAATATAAATCTAGGATTGCATTTTGGGTGTCACAATATATTTATAAGGAACATGTTTATGAATCAACACTAACAAAATTATAGTTGCAATGATATTATGACCTAAAATGGTATTCCATATAGTGATAATTCTCATACAATTCCTTGTGAAACAATATTTACACATATATAAGCTTGAATTATTTTAATAATCTTATAAAATTTATAACTATCGCATGCATGCATGCAGTGATAAAAAATAATAATTCTCTTTAATTTCTCTGGAGAAACGTTTTTCACGTTTTTGCATGCAGTATTAAGGCGTGTGGGCGAAATGCGATCAAACCATGCTTGATCGCATTTAGATTATAAATTATTTAGATTGATCTATTTCATATAGTTTTTTTAAAGAAATTTTATTTTGGGCTTGATTTTTCAAGATTAGATAAAGAAGATTATAACTGTTTATTAACTTTTGAAGTTATCAAATAATTTAATTTATAAATTTTGAATATATATATATATATATATATATATATATATATATATATATATATATATATATATATATATATATATATATATATATATATATATATATATATATATATATAAGGTGCAAAATATAGATTATAGGCTATAATTTTTACATTTCTATCTATTTATAATTTCATCTTATAAATTTGGTGATATATAATTTTTTTTCTAAAATATAATATTATGTATTTTTATTCATTTAATTATAATTAGTATGATTTTTTAAGTATTATATTAATAAAAGCATGCATTATAGTATCAATAGTTTAAGATTGAATTTCTCAACTCTCATTTTAAACCTTGTCTTACAAATCATTACTAAAATAATATTTATATTTGATTTTATCTCAGAGTAGCTCAAAATTTTAGTTGATTAGAAAAATATTTACTATTTGTACTCACTTAGAATCAAATATATTAGCATATAAAATGAGTTTAAGGGTTTAAGGTTTACTTAATTAAATCAGATCACAATATAAAATTATTGTCAATCATTTTTTTAAATTTTCTCATTTTCTCTTAGGGTCTATTTGACAGAGCTGTAGTTTTTTTTTGTAAAATTAGTTGTAAAGCTTTTATAAAGAAAATAGTTTTTTGAATTACTGTTGTGGATATTACAAATATTTTATTTCTTGAAAAATTCAAATAATAATTTTCTAATAGTCATCACACTCTAACAATTTTGATTCTTAAAAATAATTTTTCATCATAAAATTTTTTGAGAATCAGTAAAAAAGATGATAGCTAAATAGAATTGTGATTAATTTTGAAAAATAAAATAATTAAAAAACTGTCCCAAATATATGCTTAGAAATATACAATCCACTTTACCCATCCTATACCACCTTATTCATCATTTTCAGGTCTTATAGTCTCTTTATTAATTATTTTTCTAATTACAGGAAATTGATAACATAAGCATCTAATTACTTTATTTACATTCAATACAATAGAAATATAAATATGATAAAATTGATAATATTTTCTCTTTCATACCTTTATGACATTTGTGTAGAAATCTATATGTTTTATGAGAAAGAAAATGAAAATAGCAGTTCGGAAACTCAAATGATTGACTATAAAATCATAAAATTATCACAAATTATATACAATTTTCAGACGACTTTTAGTCACATGCTTCATTTCCCTTAAATCCAACCACCGCTTGTGTATTTGAGTTAATTATTTAATTATATGTTAATTATACACACTTCATCTAATTTGATTCCATATTTCATATCTATTTAGATAACTATAGGTATATAAAAAATAATGATAAAGTTATCAAAAAACTGTTGCCTAATAAGTTATATAGATACTATAATTTTTTTTAAAATTAAATTATAATTTTCATAAATTCTTTAAAATACAATCTCATTATAATTTATTAAATATCTCTATAGTGTGATTTGAATCACAATAATTGCTTCTATTTTCCATATCTTATTAAAAACTGAATTTTTATAAAATTTTGTTTCTCATTTTTTTTCTAATAAAGAAACACTTTCTTTCACTGAAATGGTCTTTAATCATGTATTTAAACTTTATTTTGATTATCTTAAAAAAAAAGTAGAAAAATCAAATAATATATATATATATATATAACTGAAATTATATTATAATGTAATTTATACCATAATAAAAAAAATAACATAATTATCTATAAATTTAAAATTTTATTCCGTCGATATTATGCACTAAGTTTAATTTATAGAAATAATTTCAATATTTTTTTGAAAATATGGTTATATCTGACAAAATCGTGTATTTACGTGACCAACTGTGGCGGTCTATAATAATACGTAGACATAAATAAAAATTATATTAGAATATTTTAATATAAATTATATTAGATTGAATTTAAATTTTATGAATTATTTATAATAGAAATTTATAAGGAAAACAATAATTTTACAATAAATTAATATTTTAAAATTTATTTTTATTTCTTAATATTCAGATAAATTTTTTTTTAAAATATTGCGTCTGAATAAAATATTTACATCTTAAAGCTTAAATTATTAGCAAGGTCTTATTTCTTTCTAAGTAATGTATGAATATATGAATTTATCATAAAATAATTTAAATCATTCAAAATAATTTGTTTAAATTATTTTAATAATCTATAAAATAAGTTATGCGGGGTAAGAAATTATGCTTTAATTTTGCTTGAAAATTGTTAGGTGTGTGAAATGACTTTGTTTTTTAATGTCACATTACATACATAATTAATTTAGTCAGCACCATTTTTTTTGGATATTTGTATATAATATAATAAATTGAGGCGCGTGGAGAGAATGAGGGACTACAAATGCATATTAAATTTGCAATTAAGCTCCGTTAAGTGAAAGGTTTATTGCCGCGAATCATCTTAAGATTTATTAGAGATTATTATAATTATATAAAAATAATAATAAAACTATTATAATAAAATTATTATTTGAAAATAATTACAGTGAGTATATAATTTTTTTATTTTATAAAAATTAAATTATAATTTTTTAACTGTCATTATAAGTAGTCAGATCAATTTGAAAAAGTCAAAATTTTCATTATAAATTTCACAAAAAAAAGCTAAAATATAATAAAAATGACATCTCTCAAATGATACTAAAATGCAGTCTAAATCATATGACATCACCACCATCACTCTAAACAATGTCTTACTCTAATAATTGAGAATTTAAAATTTCATTTTAATTTTAAAGATATATATATAAATAATGTAATTTTATAATTAATTAGTTCATATATAAAAAAATCTTTAGACCTTAGTGCTTAACAATTTATTATTTTTAACTTTACAAACATACTCAATTCTTATGAATTTATAAATCAAAAATTTTCATCTTAATTTTTAAAATTATTTCTTAAATACTTAAATTCACAGTGAACCTTCAACTCATATTTTTTTATTTTTATAAAGTTACTAATGATTTGATCGCACAAATTCATAATTTTGAGAGTCCAAACGAAATAAGAAAGATATTTAATCATTATTTTTACTCAAATAAATTTCCATTTCTATTTTCTCATATATGAATTCCTTTTTAAACACCATCAAATAAAATAATGAGTTTTATGGAGCATCCATAATAGACATCAGATCCTAAATTCTCTTTAATTAATATAAAATGCACAAAAATTATAGAGTGGGGCCAAGTGATTTTGTTCAAACTTCCCTCAAGTTTTAAGTCAATTTGAAATAGATTAAATAATATATTAAGTGGAGTTATAACTCAAATTTGAAGTAATTTATAGTCCATAGCAATTTGCTTGAAAAAATTATTTGTATGGAATATAAAAAAAAGGTTTGTTCTTGTGATTTGTTTATTTATTTAATTGAAATTTATCTCATTTCTTAAATTTGCAATTACCACCTTTTGTTTTAAAATTTTTAAATTTCATACTAATTCAAATTGATTTCAAGTGGCTCTAAATCAAAATTTTTAAGTTGAGTAAAATACTTCAATTTTTGAATTGATCTTAACTGGAGTATTTTTTTTAATTACAATTAAATTGATATATATTTAAATACAAAAATGAAGAGAAAAACACAGAGATAGAAAATCTATTGACAAGTTGATAATCATAGATTTACTAAAGCTCTGTTGACCTCCATAGGTGTGTCATAAGTCAAGACAAGCTCATAAATCAAATTCGACGGACTTCAGAGGTGACAGTGCACAAATTGAGGTTCAAAATACCGACGTCGAAAATGGTGAAATGACCTCCAATGACGGACTTCTCCATCACGTTCAGAATATCGAAATTGATCATAATATAAATATTGTAAAATCTAACGATCAATTGATTAAGTGCTCGAGCTATCAATATGACACACACAATAGAGTCGAAAGCCAATGTAATGAACCCACAAACCCGATCATGTGGTTAGCTTCAAAACATTGAAAATAATCAAATGAGATTGTTCACGATTAATTCGACTAAGTCTGTGCAAATGTCGAATAATCAATGTGATAACGCAAATCGAGGCTGAAATACACTAGATGTCACTAAAATCAATCCAAATGACATTCAATCGATGAACGACTTTGTCTCGCATTCAGAACATCAAAATTGGTCAGAATATAAATATTAGACAACCTGATGAGCAACCGATCAAGCGCTCGAGTCGTTAATGAGCTTGGACGCATATCGAGGTCAGGAGTCACCGACGTAAGTCAAATGACCTCTATTCACAAAATTGATCACGCAATTGGCTTAGAAATGACAAAATCTATCAAGTAAGACTATTCACACTCAATTTGGACAAGTCGCGAGCGTCAGTGGTCGGCGCAGGCGATTTTGAGCTGAAATTGATCCAATTTGACACCAACTTGAACCAAATGGCCTCTGATTGCGAAATGGACTGTGCCGTTGAGTTCAGAACATCAAAATAATCTAATGTTGATATATATATATATTGACTATATGAGTTTGTCGGCATAAAACTCATAATTGAGATTTAATTAAATATTTAGGAAAATTAACTAAACCTAAATAGCGAAGCCTCCTCTCTGTCACGGAGAAACTTTTCCCAAGTCACCCGTGCGGCCTTAGACTCTTTCCGATGCTAAGTCGCTAATTTTAGACACAAATCTCTTTTAGAGAGGAGAGGTTAGAGAGATTGGGAAAGCACTTCACTATGTAAAGGAACTTTACAATACAAGAATACTTATGATCCTTTGATTGCTTGCTTGGTTACAAATGAGGGGTGAGGTCCCCTATTTATAGCCCTCCCCCTATTCCTAGGAATAATCTAGAAAAGAATATTCTAGAATACATTAATATGTATATGGTTCTAGATCTCTCCATGCCACTCTAGCATATATAAGAGTTCTAGAGTATTCCATACCATTCTAGAGTCCTCTTGAAGCATTCCTCCTCCAAAGCTTTCTGGAATATGGTGGAACCTTCTAGAGTGCTCCAAGTTTTTTCTCATCTTTCTATAATTCTCTAGAAGCTTCTCTTCTTGTGTATGGCTAAGAGAGCATGACTAATCTCTCTTTATT
>CM038221.1:66572175-66671553 GCA_021442155.1 Cymbidium sinense
AAAAAATTAAGGCTTCCTAATTAAAATTAAGAATTTCATTCTAATTATGAATTTTAAATCAATAAAATCACTATTTAGGTGAATTAGCAAAATATAAACACGCGTGCTCAAATGAGATTTCAATCAATTTTAATATCACGAAAGCGTAGACAAAGTTAGAATTAAATAAATCTAAAATCAATCTCATAACTTCGAAATAAAACGCATAAATTTTAAATATACGCATGGGTCCTCGAATGCTTAAATTCAAGTGTCTTAGTCTCAAATTTCTGATTGTCTTCTAAGTTAACAAAATAAAACTATAATAAGAGTTTCAAATCTGAAATATCAAGAAATTGATTCTATCAGTGATATGATCTAATCCTCATTGCGCTAAGTTGATAGGATCTAATGCTCTTAAATATATTCAAATTAATCAATTTTTAAATCAAATTAACTTAAATTGGTATGACATAAATTATCTAAATGAAATTCTATCATTAAAATCTTAAAAAACTCAATATCACCTGTAATTGTTTATTTGACAAATTAAGAAAACTTTACTCATAAAATGTCAATCAATGTTACTATATTCACTCTTAATCAATCTCACGTGATCTGGCTATCCTCGATATTTGGCTAGCTCCATGATGAAGCATTCTCAGTCCTCACGGTGATTGGCTCGACTCTATTATATTACGATCATGCTCTTATATGTCTTGCCTCCGAGTTATGAATCAGTATACTTGATAAAACCCCATCATTAATGACTTAATTTGTCTCCTTACAAATTCCCCATGTCACAAGATTTCTTCTCACTATGTGTTCTTGATGAGGATCTTCTAGTTGGGTTATTCCTCCTCGATTAAGTAGATTATATTTATAATCCATGAGATCCCAGATAATTCATCATTCCCCAACATCTTTAAGTTGAAATGATAAATTTTATAATCTAAATTCTAAAACTCCATCTTTATACACTCATTTAGCGATCTGACTAGTCTTAAAGTTCTCTCTCCTTATTGAGAGAGATTTATCCTTTATACTAGAACATCTAAGTTCTCACCAAATGAGAAATCTGGTAGTGTCTTATCTACTATCTCATCTACTTTCTAAATTACGACACATTTTAAACACTCTTTTCCAATTCAATTTTGGAGCCAAACTCTTGATAAAGGGGAGAATAGCTTTGCATATGATGAAATTCCACCAATATGGGCTCCTTGCATTTTGTTGATTGATGCCCAATGGGGTTATTATAGCCTACTAGAAAACTACTCACTAATGATCAATAACCTTAAGAAACAAATATAGTAAATGCTTTTATTTTATTACATTATTCTCACATACTTGTAAATCAACTAAATTATAAGATTTTGTTGATCTTCTATTTCTTATTACTTTACATCATTTTCGAATATATTTACAATTGTTTTAAATCTCAATCTAACAAAGAGGTAGTCTTAATCCACTTGATATCAAAATGATTGAAAACTTTTTCACCGCAAAATAAATTGTTAGGTGAAATATTCTTTGTAGAGAAAAGTGTAATTAGTTTTATTGAATATTTAAGAAGAAAATTAAAGTAGATGGATCTATTAATATAAAGTATGATTGATTGTTGTGTTTGTTGACCTCCATATATTGTCATAAAAGAATCAAGTCTACAAATCAAATTGACTTGAAATGAGGCATCAGTCAAAAATACCCGTCGAAATGGTCAAATGACCTCAATCAACGAATTTGCTCGCGCATTAACATCGAAATTGATCGAATATAAATATTACACAATCTAACGATCAACCGTCAATCGACTTATGTGTCAATGCACATATCGAGTTAGTTATCGATATAAAACGACCTCAACCATAAAATTGATCATCGCTTCAAAACATCAAAACTACCAAATGGAAATGTCCGCTCAAGAATTGGACAAGTAGCAAATATAAAATGATCAAGTGATATAAATAGCAAGTACGAACATATAAATCGAAATGACGATCAATGAACAAACTTTGCCATGCTTCAAAAATTGAAAATGGTTAGAATATAATATTGCATAACTTGATGATGCAAATCAGTCGTTAACACTTGCATCGATGTCAAGAGGCGTCAATTAAACCAAATGACCTCGTTTGTGAAATTGATTGTCTTAGCTAAATATCAAAATCTATCAAGTAAGACTATTCACATAATTGAGAAGTTCATGAAAATTGAGTGGTGAAAGCCCGACGTGTATTTTGAGCTAAAATTGACTCAATTTCGTTAATTTGAACATATCTTGTACGGACTACGTTGTGTTCAAAATATCAGAATAAACTTGAATTGATATATATATTCATTATCTAATCGTGTCAGCATAAAGTCCATATTAAAGTCGATTAATCAATTTAAAAATAAAACCTTACCTAAATCACCTTAATCCTCATGCGGTGAAACCGCTCCTCTTCACCACTGGGTTCGTTCTCCCCTCACGGAGTGAGGTCCTCCTTCCTTCATGGTTGGATCTCTAAGTCAGAACGAACTCCCTTCATGCGCATTGACGCCGCGTTCAATGTTCCCTCTTCCCTCTTCAGCCTGCAAGAGGGACTTTCTCTTTTTGATTTTTTAGTTCCTCTCCAAAACTGAAGGTGATGCTCACAATCCCCCTTCTTCCCTCTCAAACCAAAAAAAAACCATCTCTCATTTTCTCTCCTCACTCCAAAAATGAAAAAGGTGAGCTTCTCTTCTCTCTTCTTCCTTCTTCTTCTTTCTTTTTCTTCTTTTTTTTTTTCCTTCTTTTTCTTTCTTCTTCTTCCCAATCGAAATTACTTCCTTTTTCTTTCTTCTTCCCTCAAGCGAAATTCCTTTCTCTTCTTCTTCTTTCTCCTTCTTCTTTCTTTTTCTTTCTTCCTTTCTTTCTTCTTCTTCTTTTCTAATATGAATTATTTCCTTTTCTTCTTTTCCTTCCCATTTCACCTAGTAGAAAAACCACACTCCAACTAGCAGAAAATTTTTTGGCAATCAGAGAAGAACACCTTATTAGGCGGGTTCTTCTTGATATACCCACTGCCTTTGTTCAATTTATGCCTCAGCGGAGAGGAACAATGTCATTAGGCGGGCTCCTCTCTTGGTTTCCGGCTTTACCCATTTCTACTTTTTCCTTTTCCTTTCAGTGTCAAGGAACATATTATTATAGTTTCTCTCTTGGATTTCAACATGTGCTCTCTAAGAATATTATATAAGAAAAATGAGTCAACATGTGTATCCGTGTGATGTATGTGTATATATATATATATATATATATGTATATATATATATATGCTTGTGTTATTTGCAAGTTTGAAAGCCTCATCGTAGTCATTAGGTGCGACGAGATGAAAATCAAGTGTCTTAACACCGTTATATCTCATTAGGCTCAGAGTAAGCAACATCCGTTAGATGTTGCTCCTAACTAAAATGTTGCCATTTTATCAATATTTTAACTTAAAAATAGAAAATAAAAGAATCAACTTAAAAATGTTAAAGGAAACTTAAAGTTAAAATTCAAATTAAAACTCAACAATAAAAGCGAGAGGAAAAATAACATACAACAAACACAAAAGTAAAACAAAAAAAAAAAAAGATGAAAATACTTACAGAGTTATCTAAGTAGAGTTAAAGCCCACTCAAATTTATAACCCTTCTCTTTCAAATACTCTAACTCTTCAAATAAATGGAATGAAATATAAGAGACCTCTTGGTCTTATGTATAAAAAATAGAGGGGGTAATGAAGGACCCATTTTCAAAAAAAGAGGGGGGAAAATGAATGTAGGAGAGTTTGAATAAGTCTCCTATGTGCGTTATAGTATAACTAACTTCAATGCAAGCACTTAAAATTTTGATATTTAAAGTCTTGGCTATAATACTTAAATTGAAAGCAAACATTTACTGGAGGAATCCTGAATTTAAGGTTGAATTAAAAGAGAAAATATGTCTCTTCATAATATGGGTTGATCTATTTGTAAGTTTGAAATGTCTAAGGATGTTTTCATTAAAACAAAAAAAAAATACAAAAACACATAATCTTATCTATGAAAATAAGAAACAAGTTAAATGAGGAACCTTCAAAAGAGGAGAAATCAATTTAAATATTACACTCTATTGAGTTATAGAAGTAACTCTCAGAGGTATATCTTCTTTTAAAAACAACAAATTAAATTATCTTTTGAATCTATAACTTCAAAATACGTAATGCCTCCGGATATGCAATTCTTTGTACAAGTTGACACAAGGTGACACTACACTAAATGTTGCACAAATGAAGGAGCTTTCCTTCAATATAAAAAATTAAGGAATTTCATTTTTAAATTATTTTTAAAATCAATGAAATCACTAATTATGTGAAATTATCTAAGCTACAAATATCAGCATGTGTTGACATAAAATTTAAAGTGCAAATTTTAATGTCTTAAAAGGTCTTGTGAGCTAAATTGGAATCAATTAAGTATTAATTCAAAAAAATCTAATCAATATTAGATCAATTTACACACCTTCTAATCAGATTCACTCATAAGTGAATAGAGGCGTTAATTAAACATTCTTAGATACACGCATAGAAGGCGACACTCTAATGATTAAATTCAAGTGTGAGGATCTTTGCATGAGTTGTTTTCGATTTAGTCTTCTAGGTAATAATAAACCTAAAATCTATTATAAAAATTCGGTAAAATACGAGAAATTAATTCCTTTAGGTGAGTAGATCTAATCCTCTATTAGCAATTAACAGAGTTATAGAATCTAAAGCTCTTAAACATATTCAAATTAGTCAAATTAACTCAAATTAAATATCAATCTCAAACGCTCAAATGAAATCTAATCATTAAAATCTTAAAGCAAACTTAATTTGTCCACCTTCAACTATTTGAGGTGACAAATTGAAAACTCTAGCTCAAAGGATCTAATATCAAATCAAGCTTTATTATGTTTTACTCTCAATCAATCTCTTGCTAGTAAGGATGTGTCCCTCATTGCGTGGCTTGTGATAGGCCATAGATGAAGCAATTCACTAGAGTCTTCGATAGATGGTTTGGTCAGCTCTATTATATTACAATCCACCATAGCTATAATCAATGGCTTTGCCCTTTGAGTTGTGAATCATGGGGTATCTTGATAGGCAAACAACCCTCATCAGGTATACTTAAGATTGTCTCCTTAGATAAACACCACCCCAGAATATGGTTTCTTGGATGACGTAACACATGTGTTCGCGATAAGGATCCTTTAGTCGTTGTTGACTACCTCCTCACTAAGTAGAAAGGGCGATGGCGTGATGATGGAACCATGGGATCTAGATCGAGCACGCCATCCCCAACCATCACTTTAAGCTAAAATGATGAATTTCATAATCTAAATTACAAACTCCACATCGCTACTATATATTATTAGCGACTAATTTCTTAATTGAAAGTTCTCTCACTTATTGAAGGATAATTAAACTTGCTTGCCTATAGGAAACCTGGAACCAGATCTTAAGTCCTCACCAAATGAGGACAAAATCTCTGGGTAGTGTCTTATCTACTATTCCATATGCCTTAAATTACATGATAAATCACTCTCATTCATTCATTTTGAGGTCGGTGGTGAATTTTCACCCATGGATTCTGACTCAGGGATAAGATTCTCTTTCCATCTTTGGCTAGTCATATAAGCGCTATAGTAGCAATAAACTATTTGAAAATTCAAAAAGAAAATAGTGATTTAAATGTGTAATAAATTCAAATTATCAATGTATAAGGCTCTATATTGAATGAATTATTCTATAGAATATATTTTTATTACATTATTATTTTATTTTATAATCTCATTTTGAAAGTGTGGGAAAATAATAATTACTAATTACTAATCCCCATCTTTCACTCTTGCGAATGGATCTCTGAGCACTCCTTTCACCTTTTAGGTTAGATGCAAACATCTACCTAGCCAACACTATCATCAACATAGGAGATGTTGGAGCTAATTCAATTTGGTAGCTTAAGTTTCACTCGCAACTCTACCTACCATGGTACATTATCAAGGCCATCTTGAAAGGCCTCAAGTTCTTGCTCCTACTAGCCATGTTAAATCATCCAAATACCAAAGTTCTCCGACATAGAACTTCAGTTTTCAAAGGGCTAGCTAATCTAAAGTCCCCATGAAAAGAACGTTAGTTGTATTGTCTTTAATGCCTCTGCACCGCACCATCGATTGAACCTTTGTACAAAGCATGATCATGAAGCTTCTCATCGAAGTAAATTAACAAGTGAGAAAAAAGAAATCAGTTGAGAGCTTAGTAGATTCCCTTCAAACGACCAAGTGAACATGTGATACTGCCGCCAGAAGTGAGTATTCCTACCCACAATAGCTTTGATAATCTGAAGTGAGTAAAAAGGAATGGCTCTACTGGTGAAGTAAAATAGTATTTCTGGAACCAATAACATCAAGCTCCACCACCACAGAGGAGACAACTTGAAACAGCGTCTTCTAGAATACATAAAGTTCTCAAAGTAGCCAAAGATAGAGGCTTAATGAAAAGAAGATTTCAGAGGTCTGTGGTGATGGAAAATATTAAAGCTCCACCAAGAAAGTTTCATCTTTTAGTAAAGCCATCGAGCTCAATATGCTTAGTGGGTGAGCATCGCATGACACTTGGACCCCATGCCCAAGAATCAGCATCGAAGGTCAACGAAAGGATAAGCAGATATAGAGGCCAAGACCCTATGATGAAATCCCAAAGAATGAAAGAGATGTCACATATGATACATATACTCAAAAATCTACCTCAAAAATAACTCATTAGAAGTGGATACCTAAAAGAAGGGATATCACTGATGAAAGACATGACTCGACACCGGAGAATCCTCACAGGAGATCCCATCATAGATCAGATTCACCCTTACAAGAAAAAGTTAACTTCTATCGCAGTCCTTTAGTGGAAGAAGTATTCGTTCCATACATTGAACCAAAAATCCACTGAAAACGTCGATAAAAAATTCATGTACAAAAAGAAGGTGATGAAGAGGACACTATGAAGTAGAAGTCATCTATATGATTAGAGATATAGATGAACTCTCCACACCATCGTGACAACATGAACTCGAGAACCTAAACTTAAATTACATTTATGAAGAAGAGTCTTCACGTGAAGCAAATAGAAGATGGATCTTGTCTACTAAAAAAGAAGAAGAAGACCGAATGAAAAGAGATCATGAGCATTGAAGCTCTTTATATAGTTGAACCAATAAATGATGAGTTTAGCGCTTTTATAATGATGTTTAGCCCTATCAATAGGCCTATGAATGCACAAGGGGAAGGACAATTATTTACCTCCATGTATGTGTGATAAGTCGGGTCAAGCTCAGTCAAATTCACCGGACATCGAAAATGACAATGGGCTCAAAAGCACGTCTCCAAAATGGTAATGACTCTAATGAACTAAATGACCCCGATCAATGAATGGATTTTACGCGTTAATGTCAAAATTGATCAAGATATAAATTGCATAATCTAGTGATCAACCCATCAAGCGTCGAGCTATCAATATGTCACGTATATCGAGTTGAAGCTATGGCGATATCAGACCTCCATTCATGAAATTGATCTTTGTTAGCTTTGAAACATTGAAAACTACCAAATGAGACTATAAATGCTTAATTCAATGAGTCCAGAAAATGTCGAATGATTTGAAGTGATAACCGTATCGAGGCTAAAATGCACTGGATGTTACCAAAATCAATCCAAATGACCTCCGTTCGATGAAACGGACTTCCATCATGTTCAAAATGTCAAAAGCGGTAATATAAATATTGCAACTTGTTGATCAATCAAGCGATTAATCGTCAATAGCTTACATATCGAGATCGGGAGGAGCTAACATAAACCAAATGACCTCTGTTCGTTCAATGGATGGAGCCATTAGCTTAAAAATACCAAAAACTATCAAGTAAGACTATTCGTACTTAATTCAGACAAGTCTGCATGAATGTCGAGCGATTGAAAGCGGTGACACGCATTTTGAGTTAAAATTGACTCAATTTGACGCCGACTTGAACCAAATAGCCTCGATTGAAAGCAGTCTGCATTCAAAATAATGGAATAACCTTGAATCAACATATATATCAATCCTATGTTGAGGTTAGCATAAAATTCACATTAAAGTCGTTAAGCAATGAAAAAAATCAATTTAATAACCTAAATCTAATCCTAACCCTAAGTGAACCGGCCGGCTCTATCCCTCTTCACGGATGACTCACTCGGTTCAATTCCCCCTCCCCTCACACAAATGAGCCTCTCCTCTTCCCCTCTTTATTCACACAAGAAACGGTCAGCTCCCCATTGGACTCATCGGCCTCCCTCCATAAACCAGACTCTTCCCCCCCTCGCTTCTTCCTCATATTCTCTGAAATCGTTCTCTCCTCTTCCCTTTCTCTCATCCCAATCAGGGCAAACTTCTATCATCATCCAAAAAATCCAAAAAAAAGAAACCCCTTTTCCTCTCCTCGTCCAAACTGAAAAAGAAGTAAACTCTCCTCTTCTCTTCTTCTCCCTTCTTCTTCTTTCCCTTCTTTCCTTTCCTTCTTCTTCCATTTCTTTCTCCAAATCGAAATCTGATTTTTCCTTCCCTTTCTCCTTCTTTTTTCCCCATCAAAATCAAAGGAAAATATCTTCCCTCTTTCCCCTCAGAAAGCTAATCGAAATTCCATTTTTCCCGCATTTCTTAATCTGAAAATTCTCCTTTTTCCAAATCTGAATTTCCTACTTTGTTTCACCACAATCTCCTTCGATACAACCGAGAAGAACACCATCATGAGGCAGGTTCTTCTTTCGGTTTTCTACCCTCGTGCATTACCCTTCCAATTTTGTTTCATCGCCAGAAGAACATCGTCATTAGGCGGGTTCTTCTCCTAGTTTTCGGCATCTCCCATTTTTGTCCCCTTTCGACCCTTCTCTTCACCGTAACTGGAGAGGAACACCATCATTAGGCAGGTTCGCCTCTTGATTCGGCATACCAAACTCTGTTTTCTTATCGATCATTGCAATGTGGAGAAAAAATGAGTTAGAATATGTGGGATCAATGCCTGAATGTGGATATATACATGCTTGTATTTCTTTGCAGGTTTGAAGGCCTTGTCAGGTTCATGAGGGCGTGATAAGATAAAAAATTGATTGTGGTGTTACAAGACACCGCTCACTATGCTTATTAGGGCATACCGAGTAAGCCAGCATCCGTTAGATGTCGCTCCCCTTAGCCGAAATGCTGCCAAAATTTTGTCAGAATCTTGCGACTTAAAAAAAATGGAAAGTAAAATAATCAACTTAAGAATGTCAAGCAATGAAACCTAAAGATAAATTTCAAATAAAAAAAACTTCAAACAAAAAAGGGGAGGGAAAATAATATACAAGGAACACAAAAGTAAAATAAAAAAAAAGAAAGGTGAAAAGTATTTATGAAATTTATCAAAGCAGAGTTGAAAGCCCACTAAAATTTTAACTCTCTTTCAAATACTCACTCAACCCTTCAAACAAATGGAATGGAATGTAAGACTCCCTCTTGGCCTTATTTATAGAAACTAGAAAGGGTAGTGAAGGCCCACTTTAAAAAAGAAGAGGGGAAAATGAATGTAGGAAAGTTTGAATGAGGGAGAATAAATGTAGGAAAGTTGAATAAGTCTCCTACATGCGTTGTAGCCTAACCTCAATGCAAGCACTTAAAATTTTGATATTCAAGTTTTAGTTTTAATACCTAATTAAAAGCAAGCATTTGCATGGAGGGATCCTATGGATTTGAAGGTTGAATTGAAAGAATTATATATATATATATATATATATATATATATATATATATATATATATATATATATATATATATATATATATATATATATATATATATATATATATATATTTATAATATGTGTCAACTTCTTGGTATGCTTGAAATATCTGGGGATGTTTCATTAAAATATACATAAACCCATAATCTTATCTATGAAAATAAGAAACAAGTCAAATGAGGACCTTCAAAAAGGAGGAATCAATTTAGATATTATACTCTATTTAGTCACAGAAGTAACTCTGAGGGATAAATCTTCTTTTAAAATAACAAATTAAACTGTCTTTTGAATCTATAGCTTCAAAACACAAAATGCCACCAGATTCACAACACTTTGTATAAGCAAACAGAAGGCGTTAATTAAGGCGCTCTTAAATACACCCGCATGGGCCCCGACACTATGCTAAATGCTTAAATTCAAGTATCTGAGGATGTTGCGTGGGTTGCTTCCCGATTTTATCTTAGGACTGGGTCCGGGTTAACAAAACCTAAAAATCTATTGTAAAAATTTTAAATCAAGAAATATCTATAATTAGTGATAGTAAATCTAATCCTCTGTTAGTAGTTAAATATGATTGATGTGATCTAAAGATCTTAAATATATCAAAATTAATCAAATTAACTTAAATTAAATATCAATCTATAAAAAATATCTCAAATGAAATCTAATCATTAAAAACTTAAAGCAAACTCAATCCACCATCCGCATACTATTTTATGGGGTGAAAAATTAAGAAAACTCTAGGTCACAAAGGAGCCAATGTCAAATCAAGTGTTCTATAATGTTCACTCTCAATCAATATCTTGCTAGTAAGGACGGGCCCGTGTCCTCTGACTGTGTGGCTTGGCTAGTAGGCTCCATAGATGATGCTGTTATGATCAGAGTTTTGTGATCGGGTGGTTTGGCTAGTCAGGCTCCATTATATTATGATCACAACCGTAGCCCATATGCTCCTCGATGGCTCTGCCCTTTGAGTTGTGAATCATAAGGTATACTTGGTAGGGCAAATAACCCTCTGTCAACTAAGGTAGACTTAAGTCTATTTCCTTAGACAAATATCACCCCAGGTCTATAAGGATTTTTTGAACGACGTAACCCATGTGTTGCTGATAAGAATCCTTTTTGTTAGGATGGTTCGACTACCTTCTTTAAATAAGTAAACTTGGGACCACGACGGCCTAGGATGATGGAACCATGGGATCTAGATCGGGCACGTGATCATTCCCCCAACGACCTGGTTTAAACTGAAATGATGAATTTCATAATCTTAAATTATAAAACCCTATACTACTACTTATACACTACAGATCTAACAACTAGCCTTAATCGAAAGTTCTCTCTCACTTATTGGGAGGGGTAGTTAATTATAGGGGCTTGTGCTGATAGAAAACCTGGAACCAGATCTAAAGTCCTCACCAAATGAGGATGAAATCTCTGGGTAGTGTCTTATCTATTATTTTATCTGCCTTCTGAAAATTACACCGACACTTGATCACTCTCTTAACTAAGAGGTCGGCGGCAAATTTTTAGAGCCCACAGATTTCTGGCGACTCCGCTAGGGACAAGATTCTCTTTTCATCTTTGGCTAGTCATATATGTGGTATAATAGTAATAAAATTTTTGAAAATTCAAAATAAGAAAATGGTGATTTAAGTGCGTAATAAATTTAATATGAGGCTCTATGTGGAATGAATCATTCCATAGAGTATATCTTTATTGCATTATTATTTGTTCTGTAGTACCTCTGCATCTTGAAAGTATGGGGAAAAATAATAATTAATAATTACTAATTCTCATCTTTCACTTTTGCAGAATGGATCTACAAAGCACTAGTTTCACTGTTCAGCTAGGGTGTGGTGCGAACATTTGTCTAGCCAACACCATCATCAACATAGGAGATGTTGGAACTACAATTCAATTGGTATCTTGAGTTTCTCGGCCATTATAGCTACAACTCTTGAAGTACCCACCCATGGTACATTCATCCGAGGCCATGCTGGAAGGCCTCAAGTTGCTGAAGCTTTTACTAGCCATGTGCGCCAACCAGTTCAACAGCCAACCATTGTCAAGGAGTTCTCCCGACAGAGAACTTTAGTTTTAAAAAGGCTAGTTTAATCTGAAGCCCTCGTGACGAAAAGAATCGTCAAGGGGCAAACTGTGTCTTTAATGCTTCATGGTACAACATCTCCGCTGATTGAACCATTTGAACCTGGAAACCATTATCATGAAGCTTCTTTATCAGGAAGAAAATTAACCAGAAGATAGAAAAAAAAGGAGAAATGTTGAGGGTTGAACATTTCCTGAACAATACCATCACGCGAGTATTCCTACCCACAATAACTTTGATAATCTAAAGTGGGTAAAAAGGAATAGCTCTACTAGTGAAGTAACACAGTCCTTTTGGAACCAACCACATCAAGTTCCACCACCACAGAGGAGACTCAAACACACTGTCGATACACAAAGTTCTCAAAGTAAAGACGTAGACTTAATGAAAAGAAGATTTCGAGATCTGGTGATGGAAAATACACCAAGCTCCACCATTGTCATTGTCACATGGTGAGCATCAAGAGGGTGACACTGGACAACCAAGAATCCGGCCGCGAAAGGTCCCGATGGATAAGAAATATGGAGGCCCCCGTAATGAAGTCCTCAAGAATAGAAGAGGTGTGACATCCGATACAAATAAATCCACCTCTAAAATAACTCATCGTAAGTGGATACCAAAAAAGAGGGATATATCATTGATGAAAGATATGATAGTCGACACCTAGAGAATCCTCTGGGATCCCATCACCGGATTCACCCCACAAGAGAATGTTGGCTTTGATCATCCTTTAATAGAAGAAGTGTTTATTCCACATATTAAACAAGAGATCCACTGGAAACGTCGATCGAAGATTCATGTGCAAAAAGAAGGTGATGAAGAGGACACTATGGAAGTGGAAGTCTTCTATATAGTCAGAGATATAGGAGAACTTTTCGCTCAGCACCATCACCAGCAACAGGGATCTAGAAAACTTGAACCTAAATTTGATGTTTATGAAGGAGAGTCTTCACAGAAGCAAATAGAAGATGGATCTTAAGTCTCTGTTGAAGAAGAAGAAGAAGAAGAAGAAGAAGAAGAACAAAATGAAAAAGAGATCATGGGCATTGAAGCTATTTATATGGTTGAACCATAAAATGATAAACCCAGTACACATTTTTATAATCAGTGTCATCGTTCAACCCTATCAATAGCTGCCTCTGTAAATGCACAAGGAGAAGGGCAATCAAGTTCTTCCTCCAAAGATGAGCAAGGAGCAGAACAATAGCAAGAAGTCGAGGAAGAAGAAGAGCTTGTACTTGTTAACATTATGGCATTAGTTA
Source organism: Cymbidium sinense (assembly GCA_021442155.1). NCBI lineage: Eukaryota > Viridiplantae > Streptophyta > Magnoliopsida > Asparagales > Orchidaceae > Cymbidium > Cymbidium sinense. Next base: position 66,585,355 of record CM038221.1, read on the forward strand.
GGGAGCAAAGAGAAATGCAGCGTCAAATGGAAGTCAAAGATAAGGAGATTGCACAGCTTGACACCAAGATGAATGATATGATGGTACAAATGAACATCATGATGGAGATGTTCCATAATAATATCACATCAAATGCATCACATGTCTTGTCTGCTAATCAACAGGCAGCTAATAATATAACTTCTATACCACCAGTCACTATGGTACCTCAAGCTCCTACAGTACATACACACATGAAGTGAGGAACGAAGTTAACCCACTACCTCTTCAACTAATAATCCAAAATATGGCTATCACACCTAGAACGGTAATAAATGCTCAGCTAGAAATAATAATAAATGAAAAGATAAATGTAGTCAAAGCCTCAGAGCAGGCTGAAAAGCTGGTGAGTAAGGGTCACCCTTACCCAGCTGAATATGATCAAGTGCCATACCTGAAAGGTTATTCAGTGCTGAAATTTAATACTTTCAGTGGGCTTGGTAATCCAAAGTAACATCTAGCCCAATTTAAGGCTACTTATGGTAACACAGGAGGGAATGACACATTGCTTTTCCATCAGTTCATCAGTAGCCTAACTTCAGCTGCTTACCGAATGATTCAGTTAAAACCTTTGCTGAATTAGAGATAATATTCGTGAAGAGGTTTGCTAGTGCAACTGAAAAAATAATAATCGTTGACCTTGCCTTGTTGAAAAGAAGAAAAGATGAGTCAGTGATAAAATTTATAAGTCGTTGGCGTAACCTAAGCATGAAATCACGACAATAGTGGAAGAAGAACATACGATCTAATTCTTAATGGGCAATATGGATGATAAGATGACACTATTTTTATGTATGGCATCGATTGCAACGTTCCAAGACTTGCTTGATAGAGTTTCTAAATTTAAAAAGCTGAATCGTCCTAAGTTTGAAGTCTATGTAGATAAAGCAAAGAGAAATAAACCTTTAGACTCAAGAAAAAATGAAATCCATGCCGCTTCCTACAGCTCAAATGGTGAAAAGTGAGTTATATATAATGTGGATAAAGGAAAACAATTGATGTATAAGGATGATAAGGGAAAGAAGCCAGTCTATTCTAATCCACATCCAAAATTAGTATTTGGGAGGCAATGATAAACCTCAGACTTTTCTAAGTGGTGAGGAGCATCCGAAATAAGCAGCAAGAGTTGATGACCGAATGCGGCCATCTCTTAAGGAAAAGATGAACAAATATTATTTCTTTAGAAGAGATAGTGTGGCTAATTTATTTCGGTAAGCAGTCAAAGTTAGTCTACAATTATCAGAAATTAAAAGGCCTGAAGAAGCTGATCAAGTCAGTAATCTAAATTACTGTCCCTATCATCGGATGATCAATCACCCTATTGAAGATTGTTATGTCTTCAAAGATTGGCTAGAAAGGAAGTATCGACGAGATGAATTTACACTATCCGACAGTATTCTAGTCAACCCTAAAAGAGAGTCTACAAGGATGATTACGTTCTCTTTCGTATCATCCATCAAAGACAAAAAGAAGAAGAAATTAGTTCAGATTGAAGAATGAAAAATTGTAGTCTCCAAAAAGATCATGAAAATGCTAAAACAGGTGAAGGGTGTCCCTAGTGTTAAGTGGAAATTACCACTTGAACCTATATTTGACTTAAGAGAGATGCCTAAATCAAGTATTTGGGCTTCTCAATGATATTCTGATATGACTACTTTGTCATAGCATGAGGAGCAGTCTATTAAATCCATGCCTCATAAATTAAAGAAGACGGTTAAGAAAAAGAAGATCAAGAAGAGAACTACAACTCAAAGGGTTATTAAGAATTTAGAGGAGTACCATGAGCCTGCAAGACAACCATTTAGGCTTGTAGAATTTATGCCTAAACTTCGCATTGATGAATCAAATGAAGAAGATAATGATGAATCTTGTCCAGTAGACATGTAAAATCATCTATGTGATGTCAGATGTTTTTTAGCATCAGTTTCTCAAGTGAGAAGGGTAGTCAGACAGACTCGACCAACCCATCAAAATTTTTATCAGGAAAGTAAGAAGAGCCTGAGGAGTTAACATCTGAATTTTATTTAATGACTCAACAAGATAATAATAGTTCAGATGAAGAGCTATATTTTCATGATAGAGAAGAGTCAGGCTCAACAATATCATCACATATGAAATGTATGATGTTGGAAAATGAGTCTAGTCCTTTTGGCCAATCTTCCAGAATAAGAAGGGAATCACTACCTCTTCAAGAATCGAGATAAGGTGATTCAAGTTCAGTTGATAAGCAGTAGAGTCCTACCACCTTCGTCAAAGAAGCAAATATAAATAAGGACAAAGATAAACAAATTGAAGTCAACGAAGATATCATTCCCAAAAATTCTAGAATGAAGCCTAAATCAAGCGAAAAGATAAACTATAATATTCTATCACATCGAGAAAGATCTACACAACGAGGTGTAATGCAGGCTCTCTTGATGTCAAAAGATCTCCGAGAAACTTTGATACAAGCCCTCAAAGATCTGGAGAGTTATGAAGCTTACTTTGCTGAGAGTTGCATGACCGAAGCATTGTAAACTCAAGATCTCCTAGTAATTACATTCTCTGAAGAAGATCTTATATTGGAAATGGCAGAGCACAACCATCTTCTATATGTTACCATAGAAAGTGATGGCATCTTGATCAGCTGAATACTGATCGATCTAGGTTCTTCTATCAATCTTATGAGTTTAAAGGTATTAAGAGGATTATCAATTGATATCCAACATCTTGGGAGAGATAAGTTGATGGTTCATGGTTTCACTGGAAAAGGGCAAAAACAGGGTTCTTTTATTCTCCCACAAAAGTTTTGGGATTTATATACAGAGGCCAAGTATCATGTAATCGATATTGATACATCATTTAGAGCTCTCTTGGGTCGACCATGACTGCATGAGTATGGAATAGTCCCATCAACTATGCATCAATGTATGAAGTACCTAAAAGATGGAGAAGAATTCAAAATTCTGTAATCTATAACCATTTTTATCAATGAAGCAAAGATTTATGAAGATGCAAACTACTTCATCCTCAAAGAGCCTAAGCTAACAGAGCCTCTTGAAGCAGTAGCATTCACTTTAGGAACTAAAAAGTAATTTCATAAAGTAAAAGAGCAGAAGCAAAGAGAAAGAAAGAAGGTAATGCCGACTCTCCTAAAGCACTTGATTCTGCATCTAAATCAAAAAGCGTAGTTCCTCATTTGGGAAGCTACACACAAGAAGAAGAAGACACTCCTGTCAAACGCAAGGGAACTTATAAACTTTCAAAAGAGGCAAAGTATGAAATAAGTGATTCTGATTCAGACTATGATTTTAAATCTGCTTATGGAAATAGAGTTCAAATGGTCATCAAGAAGGATATCTCATTTTGGTAGTGTTAGAGGATTCCTTCAAAATTATACCCACCCCATATCAAAACTTGAAGAAATCACTCCGAGGTCATAACATTGAAGAGTTAATAACATTCTATGTGCCAGTTGGTGAGGAATAAATGAAAACTCTATTTTACAAATCTCTCACCTTACAATTTTGGTCAGCCTGCTCAATAGAAAAATTCTGATGAGATAGTGTCAACAAGAATACCAATATACTATCCACAAAAATTGCAAAGAATGATGGATAAGCTTGGAATTCATATTGGAACTACTAAACATAGAACTCAAATCTTTAACAAGATATGGAGCCAAAGAAGTCCTCAAGCATCACGAAGAAGTGATAAATTTTCCACTAAAGGTCTTGGGTTCATCCACAAATCTCATCAAAATAAAGCTTATTATAATATAATAAACTAAGATCGAGACTAATAGTGATGAGAAGATGATCTCTTTGAAATTCTTCTTACAAATAATGAAGAAGTAGAAGCCAAGCCTACACAAGAACTCAAGATGATGGTGGACAAATAGCTACTATGGATGAACTCAAAGAAATCAACCTACAGTGATGATCCTGCAACTTTCTCTTGCCCTTCGATGAAAGTGGAAGAGCTAAAAATGCTACTTTGTGAATTCAGAGATTGTTTTGCCTGTTAAAACACATGTTGCTAGACTAATAACTCAACATTGACCCTATATAAGCCAGAAGACTAGGTCATCTGTATGTATCCTTCAACGAATCCGTCAAAGTAGCAAGCACATGATTCATGGAGTGCATACACTTCCTGACAAGTCAATAGGGACAAATCTCATCGCCCCATCAAGTTTAGCTCAAAGTTGGGACAGAAGGAATTTCAAATCTGAACAAGAACAGATAAACCGATTCCCTAGCAGAGTCCTTCATCAAAACAAGCAAACCAATTCCTACATCAACCCCAACCAAGCATGAAGCTAGGGTTAGAGGAAGCTCAAATCTGCAAGGTCATAAAAGAAAGAGATCTTCAGCAAAGCCATTGAAGCAGATAATAGATAGTGTAAGAACTCTTATCTATCTGACAAGTCGATTCTAACAAATCGGTCAATCCGCCATTTAGCATATAAGCATACATAAATGACAAATCTTTAGCTATTTGTACAATCAAAGCTAAAATGATCTAAGTTCTGGCTAGCCCAAAAGGGTCAACTAGTTTTCAACAAAGCGTGACTCGCTCCATGCAATCACATTTGTTGAGGGGATTTGATCTCCACATATATGTCATAAGTCTAAGCCCACAAGTTTAATTTGATGGACTTTGAAAGTGTAAATACGCAAATCGGCTCAAAATGCACCTCATCACTGAAAATGGTCAAAATAACCTTCGATCGATGAACGAACTTTGCCATCATGTTCAGAACGTCGAAATTGATCAGAATATAGATATTGCAAAATCTAACGATCAATCGATTAAGCGCTCGAGCTATCAAATTATCGATGCGTATATCGAAGTTAGAAAGGTGCGATGATAACTAAATGACCTCCGTTCATAAAATTGATCACGTCGTTAGCTGTGAAATATCGAAATCTATCAAACGAGACTATCCGCGCTCAATTCGGAAGAGTTTGTGCAAATATCGAGTGATTTGAAGTGGCAGCACACAAATCGAGGTTGAAACGCACTAGACGTCACCGAAATCAACTCAAATGACCTTCGATCGATAAACGGACATCGCCATCATGTTCAGAACATCGAAATTAGTCAAAATATAAATATTGCATGACTTGATAATCAACCGATCAAGCGCTTGAGTCGTCAATGCGTTGACACACATATCGAGGTTAGGAGGCACCGATGAGGATCAAACGACCTTCGTTCGTGAAATTGATCATGCCGTTAGCTTCAAAATGTTGAAATCTATCAAGCGAGTCTGTTTGCACTCAATTCGGACAAGTTTGCACGAAAATCGAGTGGTCGAAAACGGTGATGCGCATTTTGAGCTGAAATTGAGTCAATTTGGCACAACCAAACTCACGATCATAAATAACGAGATTATCGAAATAACCTTGAATCAATATATATATTGACCATATAATGATATATATATTGAGCATATAATGATGTCGGCATAAAATTTATTTTAAGATTGATTAATATTTGAAAAATTAATTAAAAAATCTATTTATTCTCAATAACTCGAATCGGCCCTAATACTAATGTGCACAGTTACTCGATCCCGCTCCTCTTTTATGCAAGATTCGCATACAATCGCTCTCGCTCTTCCGTTCAAATGATCAAACTGTTTCCTCCCAAGAACGATAACTGCTCCGTCTCTCGGTTTAAAATAATAATAATAATAGTAATAATAATAAAACGGCTCCTACTCCTTTCTCCAGAAAACCGCAAGGCAAAACGGCTCCGCAAGGCAAAAAAAAGGATGGTACGCGGAGGTCCTATTCGGTGATGAAGATCGTCAGCCCGTGTTGGAAGTCTTCCGCCGGTGATAAGGCCGAGCAGGGCTTTTCGCTTAGCCGCAGCGATGGTCTCTTGTAGTACAAAGACATCGTGAAGCACTCCGCCGGTGAGTTCTCGATGGCTATCGTGTAAGGAAACTACCAGCTTGAAGATGAAAGCCAGATTGAGTTTGGTTCGCTCAGCTCTTCCGACGCCGGTGACGTTACGAATGGAATATTTGTCGGAATCTATGACGGCCATGGCGGGCCGGAGGCTGCACGGTTCATCATGGAGAACTTGTTTCGAAGTCTAAAAAAAATTATTTCTGAGCAGAAGGGGATATCAGTGGATGTTATTAGGAAGGCATTTTCAACCACATAAGAGGAGTTTCTATCTTTTGTATGGAAGCAATGGAAGAGAATGCCACAGCTTGCATCAGTTGGTTATTGTTGTTTGATTGGTGTCGAAATGCTATATGTTACGAACCTCAGCTATCCTAGATTAGTGTTGGGAAGAGCAGACCATACTGAGAGAGGGATCGTCGCCGTGCAGATGACAATGGATCATAATGTCAGTGACGAGGCTGTGAGGAATGAGCTGAGGTCATTGTATCCTCATGATTCTCAGATTGTAGTTCTGAAACACAAAATGTGGCGTGTGAAAGGTCTCATACAGATATCCAGATCTATTGGAACACTTACCTGAAAGATCCACAGTTCAATCAAGAGCCTCTGCTTGCCAAATTTCGGCTTCCTCACCTGTTTGATAAATCGATTCTTAGTGCCGATCCATCTGTAGTATCTCATAAATTGTCTCCTCGAGATCAGTTCATGAAAATATCCTCTGAAGTACATTTCTTGCATTGGATATTGGCTTCAGGCTGTCATAAGGGAAATCGTATATTGTGTTCATGTTCCTCATGCCAGGGAACAAAAGTTGTCTCAGCATATCAATTTGAGACTCATGCTGGAAATACTAAGAAGCATCCTTCAGATTTCATCTTTTTGGAGAATGGCAAGAGCCTTCGGGACCGTTGAAATCGTGCATTGGTGCTCCTCTAGACATGTTGGAAGCTGCAATCCAGAGTGCAATTGGTCCTACATCTCCGAAGAATCTTTCTGTATGCTAAAAGTGTAAAGAGCTTCAACATATGTGAGGGTCAGCTTAACTAAGTTTAAAGATCTCATGCTCATTATGTGACGAGATGACTGTTGTCATAAAATTTTCGCATATACCGAGTAAAATGATGTGACACCCCTATATAAAATGTTGTCATATATATATATATGCTTTATATGAGTTCAAGCCTCATTATGCTCATCATATTGAAGGTATGCTTCAAAACACTAATTGTCATGTTCATCGATTTAGTCAAAATAATTAGATGTACTAAATGACTATATCTTAATCTTTATTTGGAATATTTGTATATATATTTGCTTTTATGCGGTGATTGAAGGCCTGTCATGCTATTATAAAGGATTGAATTCAGATGCTTCATTCGTCATGCTTTTAAATTTTATGAGATTAAGGCTGCTAAAATTATAAATCTTTTGACTTAAAAAAATAGGAGCATAAAATAAATCGACTTAAGAATGTTAAACAAGGAAATATCAAGCTAAAATTCAAATTAAAACTCAAACAACAAGAGGGAAAATAATACAACAATAAAAAAAAAAAAAAAGAGAGAAAATGAAAGCTAGTGATAAATCTTCTTTCAAAATAATAAGTTAAATTGTCTTTTATAATCTAAATCAAAATGCCTTTTTTTATTTATATAATATCTTTAAAAAGACAATACTAAATTAAATGTTGCAATGAAGGAACTTTCCTTCAATTCAAAAATAAAAGAAATTTCATTCTAATTATGATTTTTAATGTTAGTGATTTTATTAATTAGATGAAATTATCTAAAATATAAAAACGATTAACACTATCAATGCTTTAATTCAATCGAGGATCTTTCTAGTTGTTTCCCGGTTTAGTCTTCTGATGTTAACAAAACCTAAAAAATAATAAGAGTTTCAAATCTGAAATATCTAAAGATTCTTAGTGACAAGAGATCTAATCCTTTAGCTAAATAGAGTTATCTACCTCTTAAACACATTCAAATTAATCAATTTTAAAATCAAATTAAGTAAAAAATTTGAAATCAATCTCATAACTCATAAATAAAACTACCAAAAATACCACTTTGTCACATTATGTTGAATGCTTAAATTCAAGTGTTTGTGTATGCTGATGTGTTGTTTCTCGATTTAGTCTTAGGATTGGGTCCGGGTTAACAAAACCTAAAAACCTATAATAAAAGTTTCAAATTAGTAAAATATCTTAGAAACTAATTCTCGTGACAAGAGATTTAATGTGTTAGCAGAGTTGGAGTTCATAGCTCTTAAACATATTCATCAATCAATTTTCAAATCAAAATAAGTAGTAATCAGCTAAATGAATTTATATCATAAAAAAACTTAAATCAAACTCAATCATCCTATGCTTGTTTGTTGGGGTATTAAGAAAACTTCCTCAAAAGAGCTAATGTCAAATCGGTGTTCAACATGTTCACTCTCAATCAATCTCGCCGGTGAGACGTCCTGTCCCCTCTAAACTCTCCAGATGAAGCGATTACGTGAGTCCTCGATCGGGTGGTTGACTGTCCCTCCATTATATTACTATCATCGTGCCTGCTCAATGACTCCGCCATGAGTTGTGAATCATGGGTATTTGATGTGACAAACAACCCTCACGTATTGGTATACTTAAGTTCTCCCCAGACACACCACCTGCAAGGATTTCTTGGATGTAACCATGTTCATGAGGATCCTTTTATCGTTGGGTCGTATCTCCTCTAAGTAGACTGGGACCCTTGCCGGGATAACGGAACCATGAGATCTAGATCGGGCACGCCATCATTCCCCAACCATCCGGTTTAAGCTAAAATGATGAATTTCATATCTTAAACTCTATATATTTAGCCATCAAATAGCCTTGTCGAGTTCTCTCTCACTCTTAGAGGTAACTATAGGGGCTTGCCATAGAAACCGAACCAGATCTAAAGTCCTCACAAAATGTGGATGAAATCTCGGGTAGTGTCTTATCTCTATTCCATTCTTTTCAAAATTTGACACTTTAAATCACTCTTCATCGAGAGATGGTAATTTAATTTTGAGCCAACAACTCTTTATTAATTCTATGACATAAAGCTTTTAGATTAATAAATAGAAATATGTAAAATTTGTAATTTTCATTGAAATGACTTGCTATTTCTTAAAATAATATAAAATAAAATTTCTAAAAAAATTAATAGATTTAAAAAATAAATATAAGTTGTTGGTAATTAGTCATCTTCAATTGTCCATGGGCATGTTATCACAGTTAAATTGGCAAAATTCCTCTTTACTTTTTAAATAACTTAAAAATAATCACTAATTAAAATTTCTGCATAAATTTTGAAGGAGCATTAATTAATTAAATTAAAAATGCTCAAAAATATATTAATATTACTAACATGGGATTGTAATATTACCAAATAACTCTTTGTTATTGGAGTTATGTCATATGATTTTGGTTTTATATCCGAGCCCAAAGTATGACTCTTTTATATTAGATGTATAAATATATAAAAATTTTATCTAAATCGCTTATGCCTTTGACAATCGATAATAATAAGATCTTTGATGCTCAACTATAATCACTGATCATCAACATCAAACTACAACCACCTAATTTTCAATAATCAATTCCATCTTCCAACAACTTACTTTGGACTGTCCTCCATTGTCCGATTATAGCCTTTGAATCCACTTATGACTTTTGACTATAATCATTAGACCTTTGATTCCCAATTATAATCACTTGATCATTGATGTCAAACCTACTCATCTGCCAACAATTTGTGATTGACTATCCTCTCGTCCAACTATAGCTTACTTACCTCTAAAGTTCAATAATGATTGCTCACCATTAGCATCAAACTATAATTGTTTATGCTTTATCACTAAACTTTATCATATGTCATTGCCAATAGTGTTAATCCATATTGTTGCATATAAGATCAATGTGTTAATGTACTATTATGTATAAAGTTAATACATGTTTTAATGCACATCATCACCTATAATATTACACACCACCAATACAAAGATTAATATCTATTAACTTTATCATCTGTCATTGGTCACAGACACCATTATAAATGAAATTAATGCATAATATCAAGATCAAAAACTAATTTTTCAATATCAGTGCTAAGATTTTCTATCCTCTAGCCTCATCTCAAAAGATCATAATTGATATTTCATCATACGATAATAAAATTATTATTATTATTAGAGCTACTTTCATCACATTGTATAATTGAAGAGTAAATTATAAATCTTCATACCTTTCATTAAACAGCTACTTTCATAACTATTATACTAATTTTTTAATATTTACCTCATAATTATTTATATAATATTCAATCCCTCGATTCTTATCGAAATCTTCAACTTGGTAGGTCTGAGGAAGGTAGGAGTTTTTACTGAATTAATCCACTTTCAACACTAAGTACAGTGATTTAGCAAATGATTTTGACTTAAGATAACAATTAATTAAGAATAAGTACAGAACCGCAAAACTCACTAATTATTTATTTATTTATTTTAATAAAGATACATGGTACAGCCACAGTGATTTAGCAAATGAATCACTTGCTGGACTCTGCAGATCAGTCATCTTTTATTCCTCACAACGCAAAATCAGAGCTTGGTCACTTGATCACTCATGTCTTGTTCAAATCGATCAGATTGAGATGCTATTAGGAATCCCCCTCCCAGTGAGCCCCTGCTCGCTGTAAGGCGACAGCAGCGTGTAGTCCAACTTCAATGAGCCGCCGCGGTTCTTCAATCTCTTATCCGCGTTCAGTTCAGCTATCTTCTTCTCCACCTCCTTGAGCTTCGAACCAAACCGCTTCAAAGCTTGGAGCGCCTTATCATTGCTGGTCCACTCGCTCGCACGCTGGCCCAAATACAGTTCGTCCGACGCGTGCGTGGACAGTATCTCGATCACCGACATCTCGAGAATGGCCTGCAACTTCCCCGTGATCGTCTTTAAGAACACTTTGTCGGGGTTAGTTTTCAGTAGCTCGTAGTCGGGCGTGCCGACCTCCGGCATGAACAGCCGGCTCAGGCTTGGCGGTTGGGGAGGTAGCCGCCGTAGGGATACTGGCCGAAGTTGACGGCGGCGTGCATGGCGGAGGCTATCCAGATGATGGTGGAGCAGATATGGACGAGTGCGGGGAGGGAGTCGAGCTTCGGCCACCATGACTTGTTTTTAAGGTCGCCGTGTCCGACTTCCACGGCTTCGTTCCACCAGGCTTGGAGTTCCGGGTCGTTTCGGATGGCGGAGTCGTCTGGATAGTAGATGGAGCTGTATTCGGTCACCCATGACTCGATCGCCGACCAGATGGTGAGGCCATCGACGGCGTAGGGGTAGTCTTTGACCACGAGCCGGAGCTTAGTAGGGCTTGATGGATCCTCCACTGCCATTCCCCTGCACAAAAACTTGTGATCAGATATAAAATACACTGACTTTTCAATATTCTATTAGCAGTGATTTTGGATAGTTAGATTTCATCTAATAAGTCGGGATGTTTGCTGATTGTCGAGATTGGAGCTATACCGCTTGAGAAGATCGGCGGGGAGGGACTGCTCGGTAAAATTCCAGCTTTTGTAGACGACAGCCGACAACTCCATGGCGTATTTAGAAGGGAAGACGGAGAACTCGATGATACCGCCGGCGTTGACAAGAGCCTGACGAGCGAGGGCGTTTATGTTCATTGTGTCGCGGTAGTGAGGGACGAGGAGCTTGTTGATGGGATGGAGAACGCTGAGGTGTCTGTTCGTGGAGATGACAAAAGGCTCCATGATTGCGTGTGCGTAGCCTGCCAAAGTACTTTATCAGCAAACAGAGGAGAAGGTTGAAAGAGAGAATCAGTGGACCCATCACCAGTGGCTGATGAGTTGGTGTACGCCGTAGTCATTGACGGTTGCAAAGCCCTTCGCTAGTTGCCAGATCGCAGCATCGACGCCGGAATCTGCCGGCGTGTAGACGGTGCTTACAGCGCCGTGCTGTTCGCCCTCTGGATGCGGGACGCTGAGCTCGATGGCGACTGGCTTGAGAGTGCCATTTTCTCTGAGGAAGAGAAGCGTTCGGGTGGCGTAGACTTTGTTCGAGGTTGAATTGATTCGTGCTAGATAAGGCATAAGCGTGTCATGATATTTGATAATAAACAGCCTGTTGCCATTCAGCGCCTAAAAGAGACAGAAATGAAGTCACTGTATGCTCTTTCTCAACGGGAACCAGTTAAAGTGGTGAGAGGAGACACTTACTTGTTCCACTGTGAGGCCGTCAAGATTTTGCTCTATATGCTCTGCTGTAATTGTGCTATGCTGGTCTCCATAGACTCTTGAATCGAGATTGCTGGTCGGCGGGAATTCCTTTTAGAAGGAGAGTTACTGTTAGCTCTCTTTGCTTTTGTGCACTGTTCCTCCAGCTTACTTTTTTTTAATCTAAAACGAAAGCTGAAGTCATAATCTTGAAACATCAAAATCATACCTTTAGCCTCTCGATGATGACAGGGTTCACTCCAGCCAGCATTTCTCTCGCAAATTCCTCATCAGTTATCCATACCCACTTGTCATCTTCAAATTGGAAAGTAGCAGAAACAGGGGAAAAAAGAGCCTTTTTTTTATCAAACAGATCAGAAATTGAAGACCAACTCTGTATGATCAGTGGCACGGGAAACTTGAGAAAAGCTCGCTGTCCTTTGGTTGGAGTGAGTATGCTTTTGAACAACTCTAGAGGTATAGCATCGAGGAGCGCTTTCACCTGAGGAATATCCGGTAGCGGCAACCCGCCTTCATAGAGCTTAAGAATGTCTTCGTAGCTGTCGAAACTGTTCGACGTTCCGTCGAACACAGCTCAAGAACAGGCAGCAATGACTTGGCCACTGCTTTAATGGTGTAGCCCAAGAAATCCGACATCTTAAGGTGCCCGAACCGCTCGTCCCGCGGCACATAGATGTTAGTATCCAGCGAGAACAACCTGCTCTCGCTATTCGGATCTGCAAAGTTTTCCTTCGTCATCATTAAATCATCAAAGTAACACTGCTGATCTTTCACACACTTGAACGTTCAGCTCTTAAGGCTTACCAGTCTTGGTGGGTGGGCGAGCGGTCTTGCCGCGACGGGGTAAGGGTACTCCTCTGACCCGCCTAGAACTGGCCGGGCGAGGCCCTTGTTCAGATCCGGGTTGCCGAGATCGTTGTAGTACGCGTAGTTGTACACGCGGTCCCATTCCTCCAGCTGCCGGCTCACCTCGTCTCCTCGCAGGTTCCGGAGCTCGTCCTCCCTGTACGGCTTCAGCGGTCCCGGCGTGTCTTTCGGCAAATACGTCTACAAAGCACAAACCTTTTGATGAGAATAACTACGAAGGAGAAAACAAGAGGTTAAAGAAGAAAGAGTGATGTTTTCCTTACATCGTTGGCGAAGAAGATGCGGTCGTAAGTGTACTTGTTGACGTTGTAGACCCATGAGTTGCAGTCGAAGTAGATGCGGCCCTTGCCGGGAAATCGTCGATGGTGATCGATTTGAGTAAGAATTCCGCCAGCTGGCGGTTCTTCACGATCACCGCCCCAGGGATCCCTTGTTCTTTCTTTACGTGAAACGTCACATCGAATTTTATCTCACCGGCGGTGATATCCGGAAGGAGAGGGATCAACGGCGGCTCAAGATACGCCGGCTCGCCCACCAATCCTCTGTTATTGTTATCTGCGCAGGTTACAGATTTCAGCTCGAGATCACTCACCACCCCAAAACAAAACTTCCAAAATCATTTAAGCTAATTAATCAGTATGCCATTGTAGTATTTATATAATTAATAAACTTAAGAGCTTACTGGCGCCAAATAGAAGATGATCAAGAGCTTTGTTTCTAAAAAAAACTCTTACCTCCCTGCTCATCTCTTCAAAGAAAAATCATTTTAAGTTTAAGCAAATAAATTAATGTCCTTATACTTATATGATTATTAGAGAACTTGGTTGGCACACGCCGATGGAAGCGCTAATAAAGTCCAAATATCCAAGAAGGATGTGGACGTACTGGGATCGCCGGCGGTGGCGCTGACCAGCTGAAACTGAAACTTGCTGGCCGAGAAAGTCCTGGATACTGTTGACGACGGTGGCGCCAAAATCGTTGAAATCAAGCACGTTCCTCTCCATGAGGACCACATGGCCCTTAACCTTCTTCACTTCCCCAAAAATATTCCCGATTATGTTCCCGATCATGATTCTTTCCCAAACTCTTAATTGTAATTTGCTACTTGGCCGGCGTGGGAAGGAGAAGAGCGGCTTGCTGTGATGATTTAAGGTTGCGGATGACGGGGGGCCTATTTATAGCCGTAGAGATTGGACTTTAGCCGCTTTGTTTAATCGACCCTCCTGATACGCGTGGTTATTATTTTACAATGGCTAATCGCTGGCATTTAATTGAGTCTATCATATTTTCTTTATATATATATTATATATATATATATATATATATATATATATATATATATATATATATATATATATTTATTTATTTATTTATTTATTTCTATACAAAAGTTTAATTTTAAATTAAAATATATATATTTTTATGTAATATTAAGATTTATGTGTTATGTAAATGTCTTTAATATTAATGATATTTTTCATATATTTTAAAATTTTGAGTATTATATAAATAAATAAAGATTTAGATGTTAAAATATAAATTGATAAATAAATAATTTATGATATGAATGTGAATCGTCTTTTTTATATTTAAAATATTTTACATTATTTATTATCTGATTTAATTTAAGTTTTTTATTTTACAAAATTACAAGCTTAAATTATGATAAAAAAATTGATTTAAAAAATGATTAACCTAAAAATAAAATAAAATAAAATCAATCTATTTAATCTATTTAACACAAAAGTTCAAGTTAATTTGATCAAATCATTGAGTTTAAATATAGTACTCAAAAAATAGACCTCAAGTTTTATTATATAATTTGATATAGACATTATTAACAATGTATGATACTATGATATTTAAGGATGTTTTTTTTGATTGGTGGGATTTTGAGCATACTGCATTTCTTGTAAGTGATTTTAAGTTTATAAGTAGCTGATTGAGAGTAATTGAATTCAAATTATTTTAGGAAAATTTTGAATGTATGAACTAGTTCAAAATGACCCACCGCTTAGTTGGGTGGTGAAGCACTCGGAACCTCTGACGAGATTCTCCGTGAATGGAGCGCCTTAGAAATCAAATGGACCCTGTGTGGGGTGATGAATGTGTCGCATGGCCCATGATTACATACGACATCCCACCCATAAAGATGGGGTGGATACCCATCCAAAAAAAAAAACTAATTCAAAAATGCTGAATTTATAATTCATTTGATCCAAGTGAATGATAATTACATCGCATCCCCTATACTCGCCATAACCTCGATATAGCCTTCACTTTCTGCACGACAATGTTTTATTTGATTGCATCCTGTGCGATGATGGCCTTAGACCACTTTATCGTCAACTATCTCTACTATGGAAACTTGTTCCTTGCTCCTACGAATCTATCTCCTTGATAACTACATCTTTATGATCATTTATTTACAATCTTATATAATTGTAATATAAATCTAGGATTGCATTTTGAGTGTCACAATATATTTATAACGAACATATTTATGAATCAACACTAACAAAATTGTAGTTGCAATGATATTATGACCTAAAATGGTATTCCATATGGTGATAATTCTCATACAATTCCTTGTGAAACAATATTTACACATATATAAGCTTGAATTATTTTAATAATCTTATAAAATTTATAACTATCGCATGCATGCATGCAGTGATAAAAAATAATAATTCTCTCTAATTTCTCTGGAGAAACGTTTTTCACGTTTTTGATATGTGATTCAACCTTATATATATATATATATATATATATATATATATATATATATATATATATATATATATATATATATATATATATATATATATATATATATATATATATATATATATATATATATATATATATATAAGGCGTGGGCGAAATGCGATCAAACCATGCTTGATCGCATTTAGATTATAAATTATTTAGATTGATCTATTTCATATAGTTTTTTTTTAAAGAAATTTTATTTTGGGCTTGATTTTTCAAGATTAGATAAAGAAGATTATAACTGTTTATTAACTTTGAAGTTATCAAATAATTTAATATAATTTTGGAATATATATATATATATATATATATATATATATATATATATATATATATATATATATATATAAAAAGGATGTGCAAAATATAGATTATTACATTTCTATCTATTTATAATTTCATCTTATAAATTTGGTTATAATTTTTTTTCTAAAATATAATATTATGTATTTTTATTCATTTAATTATAATTAGTATGATTTTTAAGTATTATATTAATAAAAGCATGCATTATAGTATCAATAGTTTAAGATTGAATATCTCAACTCTCATTTTAAACCCCACCATTGTCTTACAAATCATTACTAAAATAATATTTATGTTTGATTTTATCTCAGAGTTGCTCAAAATTTTAGTTGATTAGAAAAATATTTACTATTTGTACTCGCTTAGAATCAAATATATTAGCATATAAAATGAGTTTAAGGGTTTAAGGTTTACTTAATTAAATCATATCACAATATAAAATAATTGTCAATCATTTTTTTATATTTCCTCATTTACTCTTAGGGTCTATTTGAGAGAGCTATAGTTTTTTTTGTAAAATTAGTTGTAAAGCTATTATAAAGAAAATAATTTTTTGAATTACTGTTGTGGATATTACAAATATTTTTCTTTTTGAAAAATTCAAATAATAATTTTAAATTATCCCAGAAATTTGGTTCTTAAAAATAATTTTTCATCATAAAATTTTTTGATAAGCATTAAAAAAGATGATAGCCAAATAGAATTGTGATTAATTTCTAAAAAATAAAATAATTAAAAAATTGTCCCAAATATATGCTTAGAAATATACAATCCACTTTACCCATCCTATACCACCTTATTCATCATTTTCAGGTCTTATAGTCTCTTTATTAATTATTTTTCTAATTACAAGAAATTGATAACATAAGCATCTAATTACTTTATATACATTCAATACAATAAAAATATAAATATGATAAAAATTGATAATATTTTTCTCTTTCACACCTTTATGAGCATTTGTGTAGAAATCTATATATTTTATGAGAAAGAAAATGAAAATAGCAGTTCAGAAACTCAAATGATTGACTATAAAATCATAAAATTATCACAAATTATATACAATTTTCAGACGACTTTTAGTCACATGCTTCATTTCCCTTAAATCCAACCACCGCTTGTGTATTTGAGTTAATTATTTAATTATATGTTAATTATACACACTTCATCTATTTAGGATAACTATAGATGTTGCGTGTTAAAACCTCATGGTAGATGAAAGTTTACACTTATTTGTGGTTTACAGTAATTAAAAGCGACAAGAGGCAGTAAGAATTTTAGCGTGAAAAATCTCGAAAGAGGAAAAAAAACCAGGGGCTTTGAAAAACTTCCACTATTTATCGTTTGAGTACAAAGTCTTCGATAACGGGATTATAATTGCGTATAAGAGGAATAAGGTCAATGATAGTTGTAATTATTCTTGATGGTGAAGATCTGGGAATTAACCGGTAGGAATCGGGCATGATTAGTTTGGCGGTGGTTGATGGCCCAGCAGTGAGATCTTGCTTGGGGTGCGATCTTGATTGGAGGATCTTGAGCTTGAGCTCTCTCTTACTTTTACTTATTCCTCTTAGATTCTTCCTCTTCTCAGCTTTGAATCTTCTCCTTGCTGAGTCTCTTCTTTACTTGTTTTGATCTCTTAGCTGACTCTCCTTGACTTGTTTTCACTCTTCTTCTTCATAACTCATGTGAGGAATGAAGGCTTGTTATAGATAGGAGTTCTTGTAAATTAAATTGTAAAGTCTCTCGATTACCAAGATGATTCCTTTGATCATTTGATGTATTTTGAGCATTTGGATGCCCAAATGAATTATGAATCTTAGGCTCATTAGATCCACTTCATCGAGGCGCTCGTTGTATAAATCATATTTGAAATGTTTGATTTAATTGATTTTCAAAGATTAATGATATTTTAAGTCAAGTTTGATCGATTTTGACTGAAATCGTATAAACCGATCAGATTTGTGCTTTGGTAGTGTATTTTGAGATATCATAGATATATAAAAAAATAATGATAAAGCTGTTGCAAAAAAATTATTGTCTAATAAGCTATAGTACATACTATAATTTTTTTTTTTTAAAATCAAATTATAATTTTCAGAATGTCATCACACTTGAACATATAAGATTAGAAAATATAACATTTATGTCGTAGATTCTTAAAAATATAATCTCATTATAATTTATAAAATATCTATAGTAGTGTGATTTGAATCACACCATAGGTAGAGCACTTCTATTTCTCTCCTTATCTTATTAAAAAACTGATTTTTTTTTTTAAATTTTTGTTTCTCATTTTTTTTTCTAATAAAGAAACACTTTCTTTCACTGAAATGATCTTTAATCATGTATTTAAACTTTATTTTGATTATCTTTAAAAAGTAGAAAAATCAAATCCAATATATATATATATATATATATATATATATATATATATATATATATATATATATATATATATATATATAACTAGGAAATTATATTATAATGTAATATTCATACCATAATAAAAAAATAACATAATTATCTATAAATTTAAAATTTCAATATTCCGTCGATATTATGCAATAAGTTGCGTCCGCATAATTTATAGAAAAATTTTCAATAATATTTTTAATTGAAGAAAATTGTGGTTAAGACAAAATCAATCGTGTATTTCCAACGTGACCAGCTATGGAGGTCTATAATAATACGTTGACATAAATAAAAATTATGTTAGAATATTTTAATATAAATTATATTAGATTGAATTTAAATTTTATGAATTATTTATAATAGAAATTTATAAGGAAAACAATAATTTTACAATAAATTAATATTTTAAAATTTATTTTATTTCTTAATATTCAAATATTTTTTTTTTTTTGCAAAATATTGCATCTGAATAAAATATTTACATCTTAAAGCTTAAATTATTAAGCAAGATCTTATTTCTTTCTAAGTAATGTATGAATATATATGAATTTATCATAAAATAGTTTAAATCATTCAAAATAATTTGTTTAAATTATTTTAATAATCTTATAAAATAAGTTATGCGTAAGAATTATGCTTTAATTTTGCTTGAAAATTGTTTTTAGGTGTGTGAAATCGACTTTGTTTTTTTAATGTCACATTACATAAAAATAATTAATTTAGTCAGCACCACCCTTTTTTTTTTGGATATTTGTATTTAATATAACATATTGAGGCGCGTGGAGAGAATGAGGGACTACAAATGGATATTAAATTTGCAATTAAGCTCCGTTAAGTGAAAGGTTTATTGCCGCGAATCATCTTAAGATTTATTTGAGATAATTATAATTATATAAAAAATTAATAAAAGATTATAATAAAATTATTATTTGAAAAAAATTACAGTGAGTATATAATTCTTTTTATTTTTTAAAAACTAAATTATAATTTTTTGATTGTCTAGTAAGATTAGATTGAAAAACTAAAAATTTTTTATTATAAATTTCTCAAAATATAATTAAAATATAATAAAAATTACATACATCAAATGATACTAAGATGCAGTCTAAATCATATGGCATTACTACCATCTCTCCCAACAAGGTCTTACTGATATTTAATAATTACTAATTCCCATCTTTCACTTTTGCAAAATGGATCTACAAAGCACTAGTTTCACCATTCAGCTAGGGTGTGGTGCGAACATCTGCCTAGCCAACACCGTCATCAACATAGGAGATGGTGGAACTATAATTCAATCGGTATCTTGCATTTCTCGGCCATTGTAGCTGCAACTCTTGAAGTACCCACCCATGGTACATTCATCCGAGGCCTTTGGAAGGGTTCTTGAAGCTTTACTAAATATGTAATAGCAACATCAAACCATTGTCAAGGAGTTCTCCCAACAGAGAACTTTAGTTTTAAAAAGGCAAGTTTAATCTAAATCCCTCGTGAAGAAAAGAATCGTCAAGGGGCAAACTGTGTCTTTAATGCCTCATGGTACAACAGCTCTGCTGATTGAACCATTTATACCTAGAAACTATTATCATAAAGCTTCCTTATCAGGAAGCAAATTAACCAAAAGATAGAAAAAAAGGAGAAATGCTGAGTTGAGGGCTCAGCAGATTCCCTTTGAATGACCTAGTGAACAAGCAATACTACCGCTGTAAGTGAGTATTGCTACCCACAATAACTTTGATAATCTAAAGTGGGTAAAAAGGAATAGCTCTACTGGTGAAGTAAAGCAATCCTTTTGGAACCAACCACATCAAGCTCCACCACAGAGGAGGCTGCGTCTTCCGGGATACAAAGTTCTTAAAGTAAAAGGATAGAGGCTTAATGAAAAGATTTGAGAACATGATGATGGAAAATCGAAGCTCCACCATGGAGGTTGCCATCTCTTCAGTAACATCATGAGCCCAATATGCTTCACATGGTGAGCATCGAGGCGTCTGACGCGTGGAATCCCAAAGGTCTCGACGAAAGGATAAATAAATATGAAGGCCAAGGCCCCGTAATGAAGTCCTGAAGAATGGAAGAGGTGTGACATCTGATACATATACTCAGAAATTCACCTCTAAAACAACTCATCAGAAGTGGATACCTAAAATAAGGGATATCATTGATGAAAGATGTGATAGTCGACACCCTGGAGAATCCTTTAGGGGATCCCATCACCGATCGGATTCACCCTCACAAGAGAATGTTGACTTTGATCGCAGTCCTTTAATAGAAGAAGTGTTTATTCCACATATTGAACCAGAGATCCACTGGAAACGTCGATCGAAGATTCATGTGCAAAAAGAAAGTGATGAAGAGGACACTATGGAAGTGGAAGTCTATATATAAGAGATATATGAGAACTTTTAAAGCACCATCACCAACAGGATCGAAACTTGAACTTGATGATGTTTATGAAGGAGAATCTTCACAGAAGCAAATAGAAGATGGATCTTTAATCTCTGTTGAAGAAGAAGAAGAAGAACAAAATGAAAAAGAGATTATGGGTGTTGAAGCTATTTATATGATTGAACCAGGAAATGATAAACCTGGTACATATTTTTATAATCAGTGTTGTCGTTCAACCTTATCAATAGCTTCCAGAAATGCACAAAGGAGAAGGGGCAAGTTCTTCCTCCAAGATGAGCAACAAGCGAGAACAACAAGAAAGTCGAGGAAGAAGAAGAGCTTGTACTTGTTAACATCATGGCGTTAGTTAGAGAGCAAAGAAAATGCAGCATCAAATGAAAGTCAAAGATAAGGAGATTGCACAGCTTAACACCAAGATGAATGATATGATGGTACAAATGAACATCATGATGGAGATGTTGCATAAGAATATCACATCAAATGCATCACATGTCTTGTCTGCTAATCAACATTAATAATGCAACTTCTATACCACCAATGGTACCTCAAGCTCCTACAAGACATGCTACATGAAGTGAGGAACGGTTAACCCACTACCTCTTCAACTAATAATTCAAAATATGGCTATCACACCTAGACGGTAACAAATACCTGCTAGAAATAATAATGAAAAGATAAAGATAAATTTCATAGAGTTAAAAGTCGGTGAGTGAGGGGTCACCCTTACCCTGAATATGATCAAGTGTCATAAAAGGTTATTCAAGGCCAAAATTTAATACTTTCGGCTTGGTAATCCAAAGCAACATAGCCCAATTTAAGGCTACTTATAACAGAGGGAATGACACATTGCTTTTCCATCGTTCGATTCACGTGCTTCAGTGGTATGCGCATCAATGATTCTAAAACCTTTTGAATTAGAGATAATATTCGAAGAGGGGCCAAAGGTAAAAAAAATAATCGCTTGACCTTGCTAAAAGAAGAAAAGATGAGTCATAAAATTTATAAGTCATTGCAACCTAAGCATGAAATGCGAGCAACAAGAAGAAGAACATGCATCCAATTCTTAATGGGCAATATGGATGATAAGATGACACCATTTTTATGTATGACAACATTCAAGACTTGCTTTGATTCTAAATTTAAAAGCTGAATCGTCCTAAGTAAGTTATGTAGATAAAGCAAAGATAAAACAAACCTTCGACTCAAGAAGAAATGAAATCCATGCCTTCCTAGGTGAAAAGGAAGTTATATATAATGGGATAATCCACATCCAAAATTAGTATTTGGGAGGCAATGATAAACCTCGACTTTTCTAAGTGGTGAGGAGCATCCAAATAAGTAAAGAAGAGTTGATGACAATGCGCCATCTCTTAAGGAAAAGATGAACAAACATTATTTCTTTAGAAGAGATAGTGTGGCTAATTTATTTCTAAGCCAAAGTTAGTCTACAATCGAAATTAAAAGGCAAGAAGTATCAAGTCAAGAATCTAAATTATCGCCCCTATCATCGGATGATCACACCCTATTGAAGATTGTTATGTCTTCAAAGATTGGCTAGAAAGGAAATATCGATGAGATGAATTTACACTATCCGACAATATTCTAGTCAACCCTAAAAGAGAGTCTACTAGGATGATTACGTTCTCTTCAGATCATCCATCAAAGACAAAAGAAGAAGAAATTAGTTCATTGAAGAATGAAAAATTGTAGTCTCCAAAAAGATCATGAAAATGCTAAAACAGGTGAAGGGTGTCCCTAGTGTTAAGTGGAAATTACCACTTGAACCTATATTGACTTAAGAGAGATGCCTAAACCAAAGTATTTGGGCTTCTCTGACATTCTGATATTACTTTGTCAAAGATGAGGAGCATTAAATCCATGCCTCATAAATTAAAGAAGCTAAGAAAAAAAGAAGATCAAGAAGAGAACTACAACTCAAAGGGTTATTAAGAATTTAGAGGAGTATCACAAACAAGACAACCATTTAGGCTTGTAATTTATGCCTAAACTTTGCATTGATGAATGAAGAAGATAATGGTGAATCTTGTCCAGAGACATGTTGAATCATCTGATGTCATTCTCAGATCGCTTTCTCAAAGTGAGAAGGGTAGTCGCAACTCACCAACCCATCAAAATTTTATCGTGAAAGTAAGAAGAGCGAGGAGTTAACATCTGAATTTTATTTAATGACTCAACAAGAAATAATAGATGAAGAGCTATATTTTCATGATAGAGAAGAGTCGAATATCATCACATATGAAATGTATGATGTTGGAAAATGAGTCTAGTCCTTTTGGCCAATCTTCCGAATAAGAAGGGAATCAAGAAACTACCTCTAAGAATCTGAGAAGATAAGGTGATTCAAGTTTTGAGAAGTAGAGTCCTACCACCTTCATCAAAGAAGGAAATATAAATAAGGACAAAGACAAACAAATTGAAGTCAATGAATATATCATTCCCAAAAATTCTAGAATGAAGCCTAAATCAAAAGATAAACTATAATATTCTATCACATTTGAGAAGATCCTCACACACAACCAGTGTATGAGGCTCTTGATGTCAAAAGATCTCAGAAACTTTGATACAAGCCCTCAAAGATCCGGAGAGTTATGAAGCTTACTTTGCGAAATGCATGCACAAGCATTGTAAAACTCAAGATCTCCGAATTACATTCTCTCAAGAAGATCTTATATTGGAAATGTGAGCACAACCATCTCTATATGTTACCATAGAAAGTGATGGCATCTTGATCAGCTGAATACTGATCGATCTAGGTTCTTCTATCAATCTTATGAGTTTAAAGGTATTAAGAGGATTATCAATTGATATCCAACATCTTGGGAGAGATAAGTTGATGGTTCATGGTTTCATCAAAAAGGGCAAAACCCGGGTTCTTTTATTCTCCCACACAAGTTTTGGGATTTATATAGAGGCCAATCATGTAATCGTTGATACATCATTTAGAGCTCTCTTCACTCATGAGTATGGAATGTCCCATCAACTATGCATCAATGTATGAAGTACCTAAAAGATGGAGAAGAATTCAATTCTCTAATCTATAACCATTTTTATCAATGAAGCAAAGATTTATGAAGATGCAAAATACTTCATCCTCAAAGAGCCTAAGCCAATGAGCCTTGAAGCAGAAGATCCACTTTAGAACTAAAAACAATTTCATAAAGTAAAAGAGCGTAAGCAAAGAAAAAGAAAGAAGGCAATCGACTCTCCTAAAGCACTTGATTCTGCATCTAAATCAAGAAGAGTAGTTCCTCATTTGGGAAGCTACACACAAGAAGAAGAAGACACTCCTGTCAAACCCAAGGGAACTTATAAACTTTCAAAAGAGGCAAAGTATGAAATAAGTGATTCTGATTCAGACTATGATTTTAAATCTGCTTATGGAAATAGAGTTCAAATGGTCGCATCAAGAAGGATATCTCATTTGGTAGTGTTAGAGGATTCCTTCAAAATTATACCCACCCCCATATCAAAACTTCGAAGAAATCACTCCACTGGAGGTCCATAACATTGAAGAGTTAATAACATTCTATGTGCCATGAGAAAAAATGAAAACTCTATTTTATAATCAAGAGTCTCGCCTTACAATTTTGGTCAGCCTGCTCAATAGAAAAATTTTGATGAGATAGTGTCAACAAGAATACCAATATACTATCCACAAAAATTACGAAGAATGATGCATAAGCTTGGAATTCATATTGGAACTACTAAACATAGAACTCAAATCTTTAACAAGATGGAGCCAAAGAAGTCCTCAAGCATCAAGAAGTGATAAATTTTCCACTAAAGGTCTTGGGTTCATCCACAAATCTCATCAAAATAAAGCTTATTATAATATAATAGAAACTAAGACTAGAAAGTGACTAAGATGATTCTCATGAAATTCTTCACAAATGATGAAGAAGTAGCCAAGCCTACACCAAGAACTCAAGATGGACAAATAGCTACTATGGATGAACTCAAAGAAATCAACCTCTAAGGATGATCCCTCCAACTTTCGCCCTTCTACCCAATGAGAAAGTGGAAGAGCTAAAATGCTACTAGAATTGCTTTACTTGTTAAAACACAGTTAGACTAATAACTCAACATTGACCCTATATAAGCCAAAAGGCTGGGTCATCTATATGTATCCTTCAAATCTGTCAAAGCAGCAAGCACATGATTCATGGAGTGCATACACTTCCTGACAAGTCAATAGGGACAAATCAGGTCAGTCCTTCATCAAGTGCTTCAAGCTCAAAGTTGGGATGTAAGGAATTTCAACCAACAAGAACATAAACCGATTCCCTCAAAAGTCCTTCATCAAAATAAAACCAATTCCTCCATCAACCCAACCAAGCATGAAGTTAGGAGAAGCTCAAATCGCAAATGATCATAAAAGAAAGAGATCTTCAAGAAAGCTATCATGATAAGTAGATAGTGTAAGAACTCTTATCTATCTCGACAAGTCGATTCTAACAAATCGCCAATCTCGCTATTTAGCATGTCCTAAATAAGAAAGATACTAAACAAAAGTGTAAGCTATTAAAATCAAAACTAAAATGATCTAATTTCTGTGGCTAGCCCAAAAGGGTCAACTAGTTTTCAACAAACGTGATTCACTCCATGTGCGAATCACATTTGTTGGGGGGCATTTGTTGACCTTCACATATGTGTCATAAGTCGAGTCAAGCCCACAAGTTTAATTTGATGGACTTTGAAGGTGTCAGCACGCAAATCGGGGCTCAAAATGCACTGGACATCACTGAAAATGGTCAAAATAACCTTCGATCGACGAACTTTTCATCATCGTGCGTAACGTCAAATTGATCGTAATAGATATTGCAAAATCTAACGATCAATCGACCGAAGCTATCAAATTATCGACGCGATATCGTGAAAAGCGATGAAATGACCTCCGCTCATTAAATTGATCACGCCGCGAAAATATCAAAATCTATCAAATGAGACTATCCGCCCATTCGGATTTTGAAATGTCGCGATTTGAAGACACAAATCGAGTAAACGCACTGACGCCACCAAATCAACTCAAATGACCTTCGACGATAACGACATCACCATCAATGTATCGAAATTAGTCAAAATATAATGATTCAATCATCGCTTGAGCCAATCAACGCCGACACATATATCGGAGGCACCGATGAGGATCAAACGACCTTCGCTAAATCGATCACGCGTTAGCTTCAAAATGTCGAAATCTATCGACTATTTGCACTCAATCGACAAGTTACCGAAAATCGAGTGGCCGAAAACGCTGACTGATTTTGAGTCCGAAATCAATGACGCCGATCAACCAAACGGCCGATCACCGAACGGACGCCATTCGTAATATCGAAATAACCAATCAACATATATATGATATATATATAGATATATGACATAAAATTTATTTTAAGATTGATTAATATTTGAAAAATTAATTAAAAAAATCTATTTATTCTCAATAACTCAAATCGGCCCCTAATACTAATGTCTACGGCCACTCGGTCCCGCTCCTCTTTCATACACGATTCGCATGCAATCGCTCTCGCTCTTCAGTTCAAATGGTCAAACTGTTTCCTCCCGAGAACGATAACCGCTCTCTCGGTTTAAAAACAATAATAATAATAATAATAAAATACGGCTACTCCTTTCTCCAGAAAACCGGGCAAAAAAAAAAAAAACCCTGTTCGTCCCGTCTGAAAAAAAAAAAAAAAAAAGGATGGTACGCGGAGGTCCTATTCGGTGATGAAGATCGTCAGCCCGTGTTGGAAGTCTTCCGCCGGTGATAAGGCCGAGCAGGGCTTTTCGCTTAGCCGCAGCGATGGTCTCTTGTAGTACAAAGACATCGTGAAGCACTCCGCCGGTGAGTTCTCGATGGCTATCGTGTAAGGAAACTACCAGCTTGAAGATGAAAGCCAGATTGAGTTTGGTTCGCTCAGCTCTTCCGACGCCGGTGACGAAATGGAATATTTGTCGGAATCTATGACGGCCATGGCGGGCCGGAGGCTGCACGGTTCATCATGGAGCACTTGTTTCGAAGTCTAAAAAAAATTATTTCTGAGCAGAAGGGGATATCAGTGGATGTTATTAGGAAGGCATTTTCAACCACACAAGAGGATTTTCTATCTTTTGTATGGAAGCAATGGAAGAGAATGCCACAGCTTGCATCAGTTGGTTCTTGTTTGATTGGTGTCGTCTGTGTCGAAATGCTATATGTTACGAACCTCAGCTATCCTAGATTAGTGTTGGGAAGAGCAGACCATACTGAGAGAGGGATCGTCGCCGTGCAGATGACAATGGATCATAATGTCAGTGACTGTGAGGAATGAGCTGAGGTCATTGTATCCTCATGATTCTCAGATTGTAGTTCTGAAACACAAAATGTGGCGTGTGAAAGGTCTCATACAGATATCCAGATCTATTGGAACACTTACCTGAAAGATCCACAGTTCAATCAAGAGCCTCTGCTTCCCAAATTTCGGCTTCCTCACCTGTTTGATAAATCGATTCTTAGTGCCGATCCATCTATAGTAGCTCATAAATTGTCTCCTCGAGATCAGTTCATGAAAATTTCCTCTGAAGTACATTTTGTTGCATTGGATATTGGCTTCAGGCTGTCATAAGGGGAAATCGTATATTGTGTTCATGTTCCTCATGCCAGGGAACAAAAGTTGTCTCAGCATATCAATTTGAGATTCATGCTGGAAATACTAAGAAGCATCCTTCAGATTTCATCTTTTGGAGAATGGCAAGAGCCTTCGGGACCTGTTGAAATCGTGCATTGGTGCTCCTCTAGACATGTTGGAAGCTGCAATCCAGAGTGCAATTGGTCCTACACCTCCGAAGAATCTTTCTGTATGCTAAAAGTGTAAAGAGGTTCAACATATGTGAGGGTCAGCTTAACTAAGTTTAACCGCTTCATCGCTGACATTTAAAAACTGTGGGTGTCGCAAGACACATGCATCATCGCATACCGAAGCCAAAATTATGTGACACCCCAAAATGTCACATATATATATATATATGCTTTTATGCAGTTCAAGCCTCATTATACTCATCGTATTGAAGGGCCGAGCAAAACACTAATTGTCATGTTCATCGTGACGAAAATAATAATTCGTCCACACGAGGATGACGCCATTACCAAATCGCAAATTTGGAATATTTGTATATATATTTGCTTTTATGCGTGATTGAGCCTTGTTATGCTCATTAGTAACGGATTGAAAAGGCCCAGGTGCTTCAAACACCAATCATGCTCATATCGGGAGTTGTAAATAAAACACTCGACTCTACGGAGATTACGCAGAGGTCAAAATTTTGACTTAAAAAAATAAGAGCATAAAATAAATCGACTTAAGAATGTTAAGGAAATCAAAAGCTAAAATTCAAATTAAAATTCCAAACAACAAAAGAGGGAGGAAAATAGCATACAACAAACGTAAAAGTAAACAAAGAGTGATAAAATGAAAGCTACTCTAGTGATAAATCTTCTTCAAAATAATAAATTAAATTATTTTTATAATCTAAATCAAAATGCCATCGATCTGAATTTTGTACAAGAGACAATACTAAATTAAATGTTGCACAAATGAATGAACTTTCCTTCAAAAATAAAAAAATTTCATTCTAATTATGATTTTAATGTTAGTGATTTATTAATGATGAAATTATCTATATAAAACCTGATGCCCGACACTATAATGCTTTAATTCAAGTGTCAAGGATGCTGGTTGTTTCCTTTAGTCTTCTAGACTGGGTCCCGTTAACAAAACCTAAAACCTATAATAAGAGTTTCAAATCGCAAATATCTAAGAAATTTATTCTCAGGTGACAAGAGATCTAATCCTCTTTAGTAAATAGAGTTGATCTACACTCTAAACACATTCAAATTAATCAATTTTTCAAATCAAATTAAGTAAAAATTTGAAATCAATCTCATAACTCATAAATAAAACTACCAAAAGTCTTAAATACACCCGCATGTGCCCCGACATTATGTTGAATGCTTAAATTCATGTTTGTTTCTTGTTGTTTCTGGTTTAGTCTTAGATGGGTCCGTTAACAAAACCTAAAACCTATAATAAAAGTTTCAAATTAGTAAAATATCTTAGAACTAATTGCCGTGAGAGATCTAATCCTCTCGTTAGCAAGAAAAGAGTTGATGTGATCTAAAGCTCTTAAACATATTCCAATCAATCAATTTTCAAATCAAAATAAGTAGTAATCTGAATCTGCTTAAATGAATTTATATCATAAAAAAAACTTAAATCAAACTCAATCTATCCACATTACGCAACTGTTTGTTGGAGGTGACAAACTAAGAAAACTCTAACTCACAAAAGAGCTAATGTCAAATCGTGTTCTATGTTCACTCTCAATCTTCATGCCGCAAGGACGGCTCGTCCTCCGACTGGTTTGACCAATGCTCAGATGAAGCATGAGTCCTCCGATCGGTTTGACAACTCCATTATATTACTATCATGATCATAAGACGATGCTCCCCAATCTCGCCTTTGAGTTGTGAATGGGTATACTTGATAGACAAACAACCCTCGCCGGTAGACTTAAGTCCTCTTAGATAAACACCACCCCGTGTGTAAGGATTTCTTGGATGTAACCCATGTGTGATGAGGATCCTTTATCGTCATCGACTATCTCCTCCTCGACTAAGTAGACTGGACCGCCCGGGATAACTAGAACCATCGGGCACGTCATCATTCCCCCAACCATCCGGTTTAAGCTAAAATGATGAATTTCATATCTTAAACTCTATATATTTAGCGATCTAATGACTAGCCTTAATCGAAAGTTCTCTCTCACTCACTAAGAGGGGTAATTAACTATAGGGGCTTGCGCCTATAGGAAACCTGGAACCAGATCTAAAGTCCTCACAAAATGTGGATGAAATCTCTGGGTAGTGTCTTATCTCCTATTCCATCTGTTTTCTGAAAATTTCACTGACACTTTAAATCACTCTTTTCATCGAGAGGTCGGTGGCTAATTTTCAGAGCCAACAACTCTTTATTAATTCTATGACATAAAGCTTTTAGATTAATAAATAGAAATATGTAAAATTTGTAATTTTCATTGAAATGACTTACTATTTCTTAAAATAATATAAAATAAAATTTATAAAAAATAATAGATTTAAAAAATAAATATAAGTTGTTGGTAATTATCTTCAATTGTCCATAATTTGGCATGTTATCATAGGTTAAATTGGCAAAGTCCTCCTTACTTTTTTTAAATAACTTAAAAATAATCACTAATTAAAATTTCTGTAATTTTGAAGGAGCATTAATTAATTAAATTAAAATGCTAAAAAATATATTAATATTACTAACATGGGATTGTAATATTACCAAATAACTCTTGTTATTGGAGTTATGTCATATGATTTTGGTTTTATATCTGTAGAGCCCAAAGTATGACTTTTTATATTAGATGTATAAATATATAAAAATTTTCTATCTAACCGCTTATGCCTTTGACAATCGATAATAATAAGATCTTTGATGCTCAACTATAATCACTGATCATCATCAAACTACAACCACCTAATTTTCAATAATCAGCCATCTATCTTCCAATAACTTACTTTGACCGACTCTCCATTGTCAATTATAGCCTTGAATCTTATGACTTGACAACAATTATAATCATTAGACCTTTGATTCAATTATAATCACTTGATCATTGATGTCAAACTTCATCTCATCGCCAACAACGATTGTAAATTGACTATCCTCTCGCCCAACTATAGCTTACTTACCTCTAAAGTTCAATAATGATTGCTCGACCATTAGCATCAAACTATAATTGTTTATGCTTTATCACCCTAAACTTTATCATATGTCATTTCCAATAGTGTTAATCCATATTGTTGCATATAAGATCAATGTGTGTTAATGTACACTATTATGTACAAAGTTAATACATGTTTTAATGCATCATCACCTATAATATTAATGCACACACCACCAATACTAAGGTTAATATCTATCAACTTTATCATCTGTCATTGGTCACAACTTCGACAGACACCATTATGAATGAAATTAATGCATAATATCAAGATCAAAAACTAATTTTCAATATCAGTGCTAAGATTTTCTATCCTCTAGCCTCATCTCAAAAGATCATAATTGATATTTCATCATACTATAATAAAAAATTATTATTATTAAGAGCTACTTTCATCACTATATAATTGAAGAGTAAATTATAAATCTTCATACCTTTCATGAAGCAGCCCAACTATTATACATTTTTTAATATTTACCTCATATTATTTAATTTGTTCTCCACCTCATGAATCGTAGTAATTAAAATTAATAAATTGCATATCATGACATCATTTATATAATATTCAATCTCGATTCTTATCAAAATCTTCAACTTGAGGAAGGTAGGAGTTTTACCGAATTAATCCACTTTCAACACTAAGTACTGATTTAGCAAATGATTTTGACTTAAGATAACAATTAATTAGAATAAGTACAACCGCAAAAAACTCACTAATTATTTATTTATTTATTTTAATAAAGATACATGGTACCATAGTGATTTAGCAAATGAATCACTTCGGACTTTGGTGATCGAGAAAATATTACCGAGCGACGTTTTATGCGGGACTCAATCCACCTGACGACGCTGTCCCGATTTTTTTCCGTTTTAGCGATTAGTGAAGATAACGATAAAATATATTTCCGACGACCCTACCAGAACGCTGATGGTGTAATCCTACCGTAAATACATTTCCGCCCAACCCGCCGTAAGCTCAAAAGCGGAGAAGAAGAAAATTACATCGACGCTCGACATTCCTCGTCACGTAATGTAGCTTTAGGGCTTTCTTTCGACGGAATTTTTCTCGCCTTAGCCCCGCTCTCGCCGACGTCGCCAACGATATATAGCAAATCATAAATTGAGGTATTGTAGGTGACTACATGAGGTATTTACACATGCATTCAACTTGAATGAATTTAGGGTTTACGTTTTCTTCTCATCTCGAAAGATTGGTCGTTTTTATATGTTATTTTGTACTCTGTACCTCTGAGGGTATAACTTTAGGGCTCTTTTACTAGTTTCCTTAGCTGCTTTCTTGAGATTATGTTCATTATATTCAAATGGAAGCATTTGATGGTAGTTTGGATGGTTTTGGGTGGGTATTTTGCAGCATCAGCCTTTTGGAGGCATCATTTTTTGACCTTTTTTCCGCTTTATTTTGTCAACGCCTTATGATTATGTATAGGTCATTTCAATGGAAGCATTTGAAGGAAGTTTGATAAAGGTGGTGACCACTGTATCTCTTTGGAGCAGATTATTTTGACCTTTTTTCCCGCTTTTTTTCCAACTTATTATTATGTTTAGGCATCAAAGGAAGCATTTGATGGCGCTTGGGTGATTTTGGGTGGGTATTTTGCATCGTAACGTGTACCTATTTGAAGGAATCATTTTGACCTTTTTTTGCAATTTATTTTGCAAACTTTGATTATGTATGTGGCATTGCAATGAAAGCAGAGGCGGGTGGTTTCGGGGTTTAGTGCATTTAATCTGTACCTCTTTGAGGGTGATCATTTTGACCTTTTTTTGTAATTTTTTGCCAACTTCTTATGATTATGTAGAGGGCATCAATGGAAGAATTTGGAGGAAGTTTGGATAAATGGTATTTTGCATTCACTCGGTACCTCTTGAGGCATGACCATTTTTTTCA
Source organism: Cymbidium sinense (assembly GCA_021442155.1). Lineage (NCBI taxonomy): Eukaryota > Viridiplantae > Streptophyta > Magnoliopsida > Asparagales > Orchidaceae > Cymbidium > Cymbidium sinense. The sequence goes on from CM038221.1 coordinate 66,618,046, forward strand.
GCTTTTTTTGCCAATTTCTTATGATTGTGTTTATGGCATTATAATGAAAGCATTTGAGGATTGTTTGGGTGGTTTGGTATACATATGTAGTCTCATCTTGGAGGGTACAAATTATGACATTTTTTTTTTTTTTGCCAACTTTATGATTATGTTTTGGGCAAAGGAAGCATTTGATGGTAGTTTGTGGTGCGATATATCTCAATTCGGTACCTTTGAGGATACATATCATTTTGATAGTTTTTTCCAAGTTTATTTTGCCAACTTTATGATTATGTGGGTATCAAATGTAAGCATTTGATGGCGGGATGATTTTAGGTGAGTATTAGACTAGACTGTACCTCTTTGGAGGGTACACCATTTTTGACCTTTTTTCCTATTTTGCCAATCTCATATGATTATGTTTAGGGCACGCAAAGGAAGCATTTTGATGGTTTGGTCGGTATTTTGTATTTGTACTCTACCTCTTGAGGGTGCACCATTTTGACCTTTTTTTCCCGCTTTATTTTGCCAACTCCTTGATTATGTTTAGGCATTGCAAAGGAAGCATTTCATGACGTTTGATGAATTGATGGTATTTTTTGGTAAAATTTGAGGGTAATCATTTTGATAATTTTTTTCCAGTTTATTTTGCCACCTTCTTATGATTATGTTTATGGCATTCCAAAGGAAGCATTTCCTGGCAGTTTGAATGGATTCTGGTGGTATTTTGCATCTCAGACTGTACCTCTTTAGAGGGTACATTCATTTTGACCTTTTTTTCCCGCTTGTTTTGCCAACTCTTAAGATTATTAGGGCATTGCATGATGGCGCTTTGGGTGGTTTCTCGATATTTTGCATCAGACTTTGTACCTCTTTGAGGGTGCACCATTTTTTTTTGACCTTTTTTTCCCGCTTTATTTTGCCAACTCCTTCTGATTATGTTTAGGGCATTGCAAAGGAAGTATTTCATGGCAATTTGATGAATTGGTGGTATTTTGCATCTCCTGTACCTTTGAGGGTACGATCATTTTGACAATTTTTTCCGCTTTATTTTGCCACCTTCTTATGATTATGTTTATGGCATTCCAAAGGAAGCATTTCATGAGCTTGAATGAATTCTAGGTGATATTTGTATTCAGACTGTACCTCTTAGAGGGTACACCATTTTGATCTTTTTTCCGCTTATTTTGCCAACTCCTTAAGATTATTTGCAAAGGAAGCATTTGGAGATTGTTTCATGGATGGTGGTATTTGACTGACTCTATACCTTTAAGAGGGTACACCATTTTGACAATTTTTTCCTTATTTTGCCAATTCTTATGATTATGTTTATGGCATTCCAAAGTTTTCAGGCGCTTGAATGGATGGAGCAGATTCATACTGTACCTCTTTTTTGATTGACTGCTTTTGCCAACTCTTAAGATTATATTTAGGCATTGCAAAGGAAGCATTTGAGATTAGATGGATTCTGGTGGTACAGATTGCATTCTCTATACCATTTTTTCGCTTTATTTGACGATTATGTTGAGCATCAAAGGAAGCATTTGATGGCGCTTGGGTGATTTTGTGGGTATTTTGCATTCATGTACCTCTTTGAGGGTATCATTTTGGTTTTTCAAGTTTATTTTGCCAACTTCTTATGATTATGTATAGACATTGCAATGGAAGCTGGGTGATTTCGGTGGTATTAATATGTACTGTTCTTTGGAGGGTACAGACCATTTTTGACCTAATTACTTATCTTTTTGAAGTTTATCATGTCTGGGAAAAGGATAACTTCGAGGTGCAGGCCTACCACTATGAGAAATGTGTTCGATAATATTACAGCACACTTTACTGATGAAGCCACTGACATTTTAAAGAGGCTTCATCTCCATCAATTCATTAGACTCATCGATTAAGCAAGACTCGCCATCATTACATCGATCCTGCTTGGACAGACAAGTGAAGCTTTCTGGGTGACATTCCTTTCACCCCGATGAAGTTGCATTGATGATAGGGATGCCAAACAGGGGAGAAGGTTATATGGCGAAATCCACTATCGCTATTCACCATCGACTACAAGAATCGCCTGAGAATTCGATTTGTTATTCGCAAAGACAGCAGGCTATATATACGCTTTTCTTCATCAAATCTATTTTTTGTATATCACAATTACAGGGTGGCATTGGAATTGATTGCTTACGCCGATGATATAGATAGATTTGCTGAGTACAACTGGGCAGATGCCATTTGGGACTTTCTAGTTTCCCAATTTGATGTTATCAGATCAAGATCGTAACTAGGGTACACATATTACCTTTCACTCGATGGTATGTTTTATATCTCCACCGTGAAATATATAATGTCTTGAAGTTTACGCTTATATTCATTGTAGATATGGGAGCAGCATCATAAGCCCGTCATCTAAACTCAGCAAAGCCACAATGCGATAAAAATAGAGTTCCAAAAAATGCTTTCACCGGTTTGGGAGGACGCCGTGACATATAATAATATCACTTAGCTCATATAAGAATGTATTTATTTATGTTGTATGTCTTCAAAATTTTTTATCCCACCACATTTTCATTCGGACTTATTGGAAGATGAGAATTGGCTCCTTCACCGTCCCCCGCCCAACACCACACATGTGGAGCCCAATAGTCCCATTTTAAGTCCAATCAAGCCCCACGACTCTCCTTATATCTCTCCCCCCCCTGTTTCTACCTACCCTTGCTACTACCCAACAAGACTTTATGGGAGAGGATGTTTGCGTTTGAAGGACCCGAGATATATCGCCTTTCCATACAATAATCTGGATGGGCTTGATTTATGTCGCTATCGAGGATGTTCTAGCTGCAAGGGTCCTACCACCCCAAATGGGGAGGTTCATCGGGTCACTGGGGAAACTCTTCAGAGGTTACCACTGAGCTTCCCCTGGAGGGTACCCACGGGGAGGCTACCACCAGAGAGGGTGCACAGAGGAAGCTCTTGTGAGGCTACCACGTGAGCTTCCATCAGGATACTCAAAAGGGGAAGCCCACAATCAGTAGAGAAGTTGAGGCCACCACTACATGACGATGCTCCAAACCCAGAATTCGATTGAGGTGTTAAAGCTCTACAGATAAGAAAGAGGAAAACTATTTCCCTTTCACACACACTTACGTGAAGTCTCGAGCAAGAATAAATGATGTGGTGGCCAATCTCGCAGAGCCAGAGGTATTAAGTTACTTTCTTTTAAATTTGAGATAATAGAAATAGTTTTTCACTAAATTTTTTATACGCATGAGGCAATAAAGTTCGTGACCCACAGTATTGTTGTGGTGGAGGAGCATCAATCGGAGGTATGAATCATCTCAAGATCGATCATTCATAGTTAATCTAGCTCGTCATCACTAAATTTTTTATAGGTTCACAAAGATGAGCAGGTCGATGACCGATTATCGCCGTGGAGGAGCATCAATCGGTATGCATCATCTCGAGATCGAGGATTTATTCATAGTGAATGTAGCTCTTCATCACTAGCTTTCATCGCAATTTTGCGTGCATCGAGGCACTTCATGTTGTTGAGTTCTCATCCGTGAGCTATTTTGCCTGCCGATGCTCGATCTTATCGACACGCCGCCCCTGCCTCGAGGACAAGTAAGTCAAGCCTCCCTTCATACGTAAAATAACCTATTCGCTCTTGAGATCACTTTAAAATATTTATTACTTGGGTGATGAAAGATTCGCCGGGAATATCATTATTGCACGAGGTGATCGATGAGTCGACGGATCAATATCTCTCAGATACACATTGATGCCTTCGCTTTCTTACTGGCCGAGAAGTACTCGCTCTGCCCGGGGCTGTATGTCCCATATTTGTACATTTCATGCTTGCATTGGGTATGTTACCCCACAGGAATGTTCGTATATGATTCCTTGTTTATTTAGATGAAAGTAATGTGTAATCGCTCTCTTTTCCCGCAGAGTTATGCGGCCTAAAGATGGAAAGCAAAATGTTCATCCAAAGATATCGCTGACGGTGTGTGGTCGAGTTAATCTTACCGCCGCTATAGATAATCGACTGACACTCGGTTGGACATATTAAGTCGAGGCCCGTATTTTATGACTCATTGCCCAAACTCACCCATAAGAGCATTCTTCCTGAAATTGTAAGAACTGTTTTCAAATTTAGTTCTTCTTAACTATTTTTTTTCCTGGTCCAACTTATTAAGATTTTGTTCTGGCTATTTAGATCAAATTACTTGTTGAAGATGTCGTGCTTTTGCGATCCAGTAAATGGCCAATCATAGTGAGTGCCCAAGAAAATAGTGTTGACCGGAATGAATGGAGGTAAAATCGAAACCTTGGATTGGGTAGACCAACAGATTGGCCAAAGAAAATGAATATATTTAGTCGAAGTTCGCACGCTACATTTTGTCTAGGACTTAAAAATCCAAAAGAATAATAATATTTTGATATAGGATTTTGTTTAATGAAAGTATTTTTTATTATGAAAATAAAGCTATAGATTGAGCTCATTTTTATGAAGCTCCCAAAGCTTAATCCAAGAGTTCTTCAAGTAGTGTGAAGAGATCAATGGGAGGGAACTCATCCTCTCTATTATTCGCCAGCCTCGTCACACAATAGAGAAGAAGAGGACTGGGAATGGAGGTGAACAAGTTTAATAGTTAGTTTATTGATTCTCTCTCGTTTCTATGATTGTGTTTTCTTACCTTCTTCCTTCACTGATGTTGTCCTCCTTGTTTAGTAAATGTGCTTGTGGAATTGATAAAGAATGCAATAAAGAATGATTGCCATAAAAGTGATTCTGCATTGTATATTTTCCTTGAATATTGAGCATTTCCTTGACATAAAGAGTGATGCATTGTATATTTCCACATATGATATGGATCTATTTATATTTGAGAGTGATGATTGATAATTCTCGCTTCTATGAGATGGATCTAAAAAATTACCTTCAAAATAAAAGCCAACATTGTAAGATCAAATATTCGAGTCACCGACCTTTGAATGAATGCTTAGGTTTTTCGCCCAAATGGCTCATTGTTTTTTTATGATTAATGACCTAAATATATTCGCTTGATAAATAGTTATATCTGATGATTTAAAAAGCGGTTTTGTCATATATATTTTTTTATATTGTGAGCTAAATGTTGATTAGTAGCTATTTATTGTAGATTTTGTTTAGTTGTGCTTAACATGTGTTTTTCTCACTTTGAACATATTTATGAGTCGTGAATTTATGTGGTGTCACATTAGGGTTGATTGTGATGATAATGATTAAAACATTATGGAGTGGGGCTTTTTTTTGAGTTAAATCAAAATCAAATCATTGATTTTAACAATTATATAAATATCGATGCTTTTATGCATCTATTCGATTTTACAAAACTTCATTTTATGGTAACTCAAAATAAAAGTCCTCCTATAAAAGTGATAATGCCTTATTATTTATCTTATTATAATAATGCTAAAACAATGAATTTTATTATTCATGTGCATATATATTTTAAATTTTAGTTATTAGTTTAATGATTTAAATAAGTTATATATAATAAATTTTTATAATATATCGATTTTAAAGTAATTTATTCGATTAAGAGGTAGTTTCAAAAATGATCTCAGAATTCTCCAAAGAAATATACGATACAAACAACCAAACGCCTCCAAATGCTTCCTTTGAATGCCTAAACATAATCATAAGAAGTTGGCAAAATAAACTGAAAAAATAATATGTACCTCCAAAGAGGTACAGAGTACGATGCAAAATACCCACCCAAACCATCCACACCGCCATCAAATGCTTCATGGAATGCCCTAAACATAATCATAAGAAATTGGCAAAAAAAAAAATAAAAGATCTCATCTCCAAAGAGGTACAGAGTACAGATGCACTAAACCACCCAAATCACCCAAACGCCATCAAATGCATATTGAATGCCCTAAACATAATCATAAGAAGTTGGCAAAATAAACTGGAAAAAAAAAAAAAATGATCAGATTCTCCAAAGAGGTACATGAGTAAAATATAAAATATCACCCAAATCATCCAAACCGCCATCAAATGCTTCCTTTGAATGCCCTAAACATAATCATAAGAGGTTGGCAAATCGGGAAAAAAATCAAAATAGACTCTCCAAAGAGGTACACAGAGTATATATGTAAAATACCCACCCAAAACCATCCAAACAATCCTCCAAATGCTTCCATTATAATGCCATAAACACAATCATAAGAAATTGGCAAAAAAAAACTGGGAAAAAAGTTCAAAAATGGTCTGTACCCTCCAAAGAGGTACACAGAGTACAGATGCAAAATACCACCAATTTATCCAAACTCTCCAACATTGCAATGCCCTAAACATAATCATAAGAAGTTGGCAAAATAAACTGATAAAAGGTCAAAATGATCCCTCCAAAGAGGTAGAAAGTATGTAAACCCCAAATCACCCAAATCGCCTCAAATGCTTCCTTTGGAATGCCCTAAACATAATCATAAGAAGTTGGCAAAATAAACCGAAAAAAAGGTCAAAATAGACCTCCAAAGAGGTACACAGAGTACGATACAAAATACCACCCAAACCACCAACCGCCATCAAATGCTTCCATTGAATGCCTAAACATAATCATAAGAAGTTGGCAAAATAAAAAAATTGTCAAAATGATCTCAGACTCCAAAGAGGTACACATGATACAAATACCACCCACCCAACCGCCATCAAATGCTTCCTTGCAATGCCCTAAACATAATCATAAGAAGTAAAAAAAAATTATCAAAATGGTACCTCCCAAAGAGGTACAATAATACAAAATACCACCCAAACCACCAAACCGCCATCGATGCTTCCATTGTAATGCCTAAACATAATCATAAGAAGTTGGCAAAATAAACGGAAAAAATTGTCAAAATGATCCAGTACCTCCAAAGAGGTACAGAGTACGATGCAAAATACCACCCAAAACTACCAAATCGCCATCAAATGCTTCATTTGTAATGCCCAAACATAATCATAAGAAATTGGCAAAAAAAAACTAAAAAAAAGTTCAAAATGGCCTGTAACTCCAAAGAGGTACATTGAGAATGCAAAATACCACCAAATCCAACCGCCTCCAAATGCTTCCTTTGGAGTGCCCTAAACATAAGTATAAGAAGTAGGCAAAACCACCCAGAAGTCATCCAAATAGCTTTGAAATTGGCTAAACACGAATGTAATGAACATTATTTCTAGTAAAATATACAGAAAAAAAGGCAATAAACGATCTATTATTTATTGCACATATTTATTACCCATTACAATGTCCTCAGGGATTAACTCAATCACTATTGCTTAAAGAGCTACAAATACGTCAAAATCAGCTAAATACACAAAATTGATAATGTCATGCATCAAAATGTTTCCCGAATAATATCCATCATCGCCTTAGTGTACCCTTCACATTGATTGATTGTGGAGCTCGAGTTAAATTCTCTGTAGATAGAACATCGATTAGTTGATACTTTCTTATAGCATCGATGTGTGATATTAGGCACTCTCAAAAAAAAACACTGCATAACAGAGAAAGGTGATGCAACTTGTGAGGAAACACGCTCAAAGAACGCTATCGATGCATTTTGATTTCGCAACAAAAAAAGTAGAAGGGTTTGAAGATTAACAATATTTAAAATACCAAAAATAATACGAGTAGAAAATTACTTGGCTTTCTTGGATCTCTATCCTTAAGCCTGAGTTGGAAACACCCTTGACGCTGCTTAACTGGATCTTTAAGATGTCTTTTCCTTATTTGTCGTGGTTGACTTCTTCTTCTTAACTGCTTTGTCAGATGGAGGAGAATTCCCACTTATTATAGAGTCGACATCATCATATAGTTTCTTTAGGGATCCAAGCATATGCCCTGACGCTTATTTGATATGCATATCGACTTATGTGGTTCCAAAATAATGCCGTATATTTCCATCTGTTGCCACATTCTCTTATGCACTATCAATGTAAATATCCTCTTGCTAGTAGACCATCGCAGAAGATACTTGTCCTGAATGCACATCTTCCGACTAAGAACTCGATACACAAAGTAATCCCATCATTTCAAATTTTTGCAATTGCAAGTTACTTCTGGTAGTCTAAAATGTACCATGTTTTGATGCATTTTATTCTCTAAGTTTCTCACCAAATACTCCATGGTGTCGTTTGACTTATCGATAGCCTCCAACCCATGCAAAAATTTCTCTTCAAACATAGTGTAAACCTTTCTTGTATAAAATATACAATTGTTTTAGAATTGACCGGTCTTAACAATGAACAATCATGATCTACACTTGAAGTCTTCATCATTCATGATGCCATGTCTCCATAACCTTTTCCAACCCCAAGAAACAATCAGGAGAACTTGTTGGTTTAGATATTCCATGACATACATTGTTCGTGGACTCACTACGCTATGTTGACAAGATGCCCATGAAGAATGTGTCCTTGCTGCAATGGACCACTTGGATCTAATCTTATAAAGCTCGCATAAGCATGATCATGCAAATTGCCTTCTTCTAGCATGGTACAAGCCTCTTTAAACTCTTCCTCCGAGACACTTACTCATGCATTTATAAAATAGCCTTTTATCTTATTACTATTAAAGCAATGAACCTTGGAAGGAGCTTTGAAATATGCCATTGGCACAACCTATGATGAGTATGCAATACAATTTCAATAGTTTCGCCATAGCTAATCTTGATCAATGAATATTGTTATAGATGTCCATTCATCAACCAAGAAATATTTGGAATAGCCATGAGAATGACTCAATTGTCTCTTCTAATAAAAAGGCTACTCCAAATAATACATTTTGCCAGTGATGATTCACTCCAACAAGAGGTGCACAAATGAGATTATATTTATTGAGTCGATAGCTTGTATTAAAAATTATCACATCCCCAAAATAATCATATTCTATCCTAGACATGTCATTACTAAAAAAAAACTTACTAAGCAATCCGACTCATCAACTTGCACATCCCATGCAAACATCCCATCCGCTTTTTTTCATAAACAATCAGATAATGCATTACATCACCATTCGCAATCCTCGATCTTTTCTTCTCAATAAAATTGAAAGCATCTCTTTTGTAAAACCCATATTCTCTACGCCACCAACTTCCTAGATAGAATGCATCGCAGCTCTAATACCGCCTATCATTATCGACGCCTTCATCACGCTAATGCATGATCTGAGAAGATGTAGTCGGCAGCTCGCCAAAGAATGATTATGACTTTTGTATTTTTAATCAATTCTCCAAATCAACAGAGAATCTAATCATGGTCGGACAACCGCTTCAGTATCAACTTTCTGAATTTTGTTAAGCTATTTAGAGCGGTGACTTCTTCCCACCTTTTTGCACATAGAAAATCTTTTGATTTCAATTTCTTTGAGTTTGGCCAATAACTAGTATGGTCCTTCCAACACAACCCAATTTGATGTGCATAATACAAGTGCATCCTCCGTTTCATTCAATACATGCCAAGAGTTTCCCCAAATTTGGGTCATTGATGATAATTGCCAAAGATACAAAAATATGCTAGAAAATATAGATACAAAATACAAACTACCCAAACTTCCTCCAAATGCTTACATTGTAATGCCCTATACATAATCATAAGGTAAACCGGGAAAAAAGGTCAAAATGCACTCCAAAGAGGTACAAGTACAAAAAAACCACCCAAAACTATCCAAACCGCTCCAAATGCTTCCATTGAGATGCCCCTAAACATAATCATAAGAAATTGACAAAAAAAATTGAAAAAAAAGGATTGTACCCTCCAAAGAGGTACACAGATGACAAAATACCCACCAAACCCAAATCGCCCAAATGCTTCCATTATAATGCCCTAAACATAATCATAAGAAATTGGCAAAAAAACTATAAAAAATTGTCAAAAATGATCTGTACTCTCCAAAGAGGTACACAGAGTACAGATGCAAAATATCACCTAGAAATCACCCAAACTGCCATCAAATGATTCCTTTGGAATGGCCTAAACATAATAATAAGGAATTGGCAAAAAAACTGTAAAAAAAAGACAAAAAATGATCTGTACCCTCCAAAGAGGTACACAGAGTACAGATGTAAAATACCCACCCAGAAATCATCCAAACTGTCTCGAAATGCTTCCATTATAATGCCCTAAACATAATCATAAGGAGTTGGCAAAAAAAACTGGAAAAAAAGGTCAAAATGATTCATTCTCCAAAGAGGTACACAGAGATGATGATACCACCCGAATTTATCCAAACTTCCTCCAAATGATTCCTTTGGAATGCCCTAAACATAATCATAAGAGTTGACAGAATAAACTGGAAAAAAAGATCAAAATGATCTCAGATTCTCCAAAGAGGTAGTACGATGCAAAATACCACCCAAAACCATCCAAACTACCATCAAATGCTTCATTTGGAATGCCCTAAACATAATCATAAGAAATTGGCAAAAAAATTGGAAACAAAGATCTGCATTCCAAAGAGGTACAGAAAATGATGCACTAAACCAGCTTCTAACCACCCAAACCGCCATCAAATGCTTCTTTTGTAATGCCCTAAACATAATCATATGAGTTGGCAATAAATTGGGAAAAAAGGTCAAAATATGTACTCTCCAAAGAGGTGCACAAAATACCCACCACAAAACCACCTACCTCCAAATGCTTCCATTATAATGCCCTAAATAATCATAAGAAATTGGCAAAAAACTATAAACTATAAAATGATCTCACTCCAAAGAGGTACACTGTGATAAAAAAATACCACCCAAAACACTCCAAACTTCCTCCAAATGCTTCCATTGCAATGCCCTATACATAATCATAAGAAGTTGGCAAAATAAAAAAAGGTCAAAATAATCTGATTCTCCAAAGAGGTACACAGAGTACGATGCAAAAAAATACCCAAAACCATCCAAATTGCCATAAATTGCTTCCTTTGCAATGCCCTAAACATAATCATAAGAGGTTGGCAAGAATAAAAAAAAGGTCATCTCACCTCCAAAGAGGTACAGAGTACAAATATACCAAACCATCCAAACCGCCATCAAATGCTTCCTTTGCAATGCCCTAAACATAATCATATGAGGTTGGCGTAATAAACTGGGAAAAAGGTCAATCTCCAAAGAGGTACATAGAGTACGATAAAAAATACTCAAAAAATAAAAAAAAAGCATCCAAATTACTTCTAATTGATGTAATGAACATATTCTCTCAGAACAAAAGAAACATCATGAAAAAAATGCACAACAAACCGTAAAAAAATGCACCGTAAACATTACCGATGAATTTCTATTTAATACATCCTCGCTAAAATGGTTGTTATTTCAAAGTTCTCCATCTTCATGGTTCTTTTGTAAAAGGAAATGAAATTTTCTATTTCTCTTCTAAGCTCATTTAAAAAACTAACCCTAAACCCTAACTGTCATATTTTTTTAAATTCTCCCGCTTTCCTTGAACACTTACGGCGTCGTGCCAAATGTATTTACAACGCACACGCCATCGACGCTCGCGGCTGGGAAATATATTTACTTGCCGTTATCTTGCCGCCCAATCGCTAAAACAGAAAAAAATTGGGACACGATTATTGAGTCCGCAAGTTACTGGCGACTCGAATATTTTGCATACTCAACTCTCCCGAGGGTATTTTGCATATTTTGTAACTCTCAGAATCTCCTGACGAACCTTTCTTGTATAAAACATAAATGGGACCGTCTTAACAATGAACAATCGGCTGCACTTGAAGTCTTTCATTCATTCCTGTCATGTCTCCATAACCTTTTCTAACCCCAAGAAATAACTGGAGCAAACTTGTTAGTTTAGATATTCTGTGATATACATTGTTCATGGACTCACTATATTGCACAAGATGCCCATGCGTAATGAGTCCTTAATGCAAGGGACCACTTGGATCTAATCTTATAAAGCTCGACAACCAAGCATGATCATGCAAATTGCCTTCTTCTAGCATGGCGCACTGCTTTTCAAACTCTTCCTCCGAAGTCGCACTTACTCATGCATGTATAAAATAGCTTTCTTATTATTACTATTAAAGCAATGAACTTTGAAGGAGCTTTTGAAATATGCCATCACAACCTGAGAGTACGACAATTTTGATTTTCGATCTTGATCGGGAATATTGTTATAGATGTCTCATACATCAACCAAGAATAGCCATGAATGACTCACCTCTTCGATAAAATGTTACTCCAAATAATATATTTTTCAGGATGATTCACTCCAACAAGAGGCAATATTATATTGAGTCAATTGTATAAAAAATATCACATCCCCAAAATAATCATATTCTATCCTAGACATGCCATTGCTCCAAAAAAAGCTTACAATCCGACTCATCAACTTGTACATCCCATGCAAACATCCCATGCTGCCTTTCCTTAAACAACTATATTAATGCATCACTCCATCCTCGATCTTTTCTTTCTAAATAAAATTGAAAGCATCTCTTTCGCGGAACCCAATATTCTCACGCCACCAACTATATAAGCATCGTTTCTAATTCCAAACCTGCCATTGTCTTCAACACGACGCCTTCATCGCTAATGCATCTATGTGATCGAGAAGATGTAGTAAAGCCAAAAGAATGATTATGACTTTCAGATAATTGTCCACCTCCAAATAAATAAAATCTAATCATGGCAAGACAACTTTCTTGTATCAACTTTCGAATTTTGTTATTTAGACTGTATACCATTTTGCACATAAAAATCTTCAATTTCTTGAGTTTGCCAACAACTAGTATGGTCCTTCAACATCAAGCCAATTTGATGCATAGTCACAAGATAAGGCATACTCGCTTTTCATTCATGGTGTTAAGTTTTCAAATTTAAAACATCCATCATTATCACCGCCATTGACCACATTCATCCGCCAAATACCCAAAAATATGTGACATAATACAGATGTAAAAAATCACCCAGAAATCATCCAAGCATCCAAGCATCCATCAAATTGCTTCCATTGGAATGTAATGAACATAATCTCAAGAAATAGATAAAATAAACTGGAAAAAAGTCTTAAATGCTCATCCAGAGGTACAGAGTACAAATGCAAAAAAATACCCAAATCATCCCAAATTATCAAATTTTCCATTGAAATGCTAAACATAATCTCAATAAACAGCAAAATAAACTGGAAAAATCCTAAATGTTCTATACCCTCAAGAGAGGTGTACCGCAAAAAAACCTATAAAAATGACCACACCCTCCAAATGATGTAACATATTTACTCCAAGAAGGCCAAAATAAATTGGAAAAAAGGTCATAAATGATTTGTACCCTCAAGAGAGATACTGAGAGTACAGATATAAAATACCCCACAGAAACCATCCAAACAGCCTTCAAATTGCTTCCATTGGAATGCCATAAACATAAACTCGTGAACCAAAGAAACAGGAAATAATAAATGATGTACTTTCAAGAGAGGTATAGAGTACGATGCAAAAAAATCTCCAAATCATCCAACAAAATGCTTCCAAAATGAACATAATCTAAAGAACCAAAAATAAACTAGAAAAGTCTAAATGATCTCAGACTCAAGAGAGGTACAGAGTACATATGTAAAATATCCTCGAAACCATCCATAGCCTCCAGATTGCTTCCATTGGAATGCCCTAAATATAATCTCAAGAAGAAGGCAATATAAACTGAAAAAGTAGTTCTAAATGATCCTCAAGAGAGGTACAGAGTACATATGCCAAAAAATTTTAAATTATCCAAACAACTCCAAATTGCTTACATTTGAATGTAATGAACATAATCTCAAGAAACAGCAAAATAAACTGAAAAAAGAAGTCTAAATACTCAGCCTATGAGAGGCAGAGAGTACGATGCAAAAAATTAAAATCATCCATAAACCATCAAATTGCTTTCATTAGAATGTAATGAACATAATCTCAAGTAAAACAAAAATAAAATGCTCACCTCCAAGAGATACAGAAAAGATGCAAAAAAACTCTAAATCATCCAAACAAATCAAATTGCTTCCATTGGAATGCCCTAAACATAATCTCAAGAAAGCAAAATAAACTGAAAAGAAATCCCTAAATACTCAGCACCTCAAGAGGTACAAAGAGTACATATGCAAAATAACACTAAAAATTAAAAATTCAACCAAACAGCATCCAAATTGCTTCTAATGGAATGTAATGAACATATTCTTCTCATGCACTGTGAATATCACTAACAAATCAGAAAAATTGTACGAGAAACACATGAATTTTATTTAATACATCCTCGCCTAAATTGGTTGTTATTAACGCTCCATCTTCATGGTTCTTTTGTAAAAGGAAATGAGATTTTTATTTCTCTTATGAGCTTGATTTTCCAAAAAAACCCTAAACCCTAAATCATATATTTCTTTTAAATTTCTCCTAATTCCAACGATGCATTCTTTTTGAATGAGATGGGCCGGTCTTGAAGCGAATGTCGAATATCCCTTAGCATCCGCAAGCTAAAATGGGAAAAAATACCGACACGATCGTTATGGATTGAGTCCAACGTTTAATGGAGGACCTGTAATATTTTCTCCCCATAGATGCGATGTTGTTATCTTTAGTTCCTCCTCTCATCATCATAGGGTTCTCCCTCTCATGCATTTTATCAACCTCAAGCTCACCGCTGCCGCGGAGCCATGTCGATTCATGATACTTCGTCATCATCAGTATACACGCACGCTGGATCCCTCAAACTGCAAGGGCATCTCTTCCTCGCGAAGACCATCCACTCCAACCTCGCTCGACTCCCAATTCTACATGGAGAGCAGCCCAAACAATAAGCCCATCAGTCGGAGCCCAAGTATTCACCATTCAGCTGGATAGATAGATCGCCTGGACCGGCTCGCCTCGTTGATCCTACTTTGAAGTGGGGAACTTATGGAAATATATTATGATAAACAATAATTCATACAAAAACAATAATTATTGTTTCAAGCCCACTTTGAACTTTTTCCATCATTAGCGTCGCCATGGGCATTACGACAAAGAGAGCATCTCTCATGCAAGTGAGAAAGTAGCCATCGTTACTGAGACTCTTGGATGTATTCTCACTCGCTGAATAACTTGATCCTCGATGTTATTTGGGGTCTTCATCTTCTTCAAAGTAGTATATGGTGAAATGGAAATTGAGTGATGGTGCAAGGCATTTGGTTGATAGCTTTGGCTTTCAATCAAGAGTTCTTGGGTTCAAGTCCTACATATGGTGTGTGAGTTATGATTAAATTTGCTCAAATGTCCCCAAAAAAAAATTCGAGTGATGTCAACACTTACCAAGTGGAGGAGTATGGATGAAAGATCACTACGACATTGCAATGTGGAAAATAATGAAATTATTGCTCATGCTCCTCAAGAAGAACTTTCACAAGTTGCTCTTGTAGAACGGAAACATCTCCTACAAGTGAAGAAAATCTAGCAATGCTCAAGATTGGCTGGTCTAGTAGCAAAGATTTGATGAACTTGTAGAAAATGAGGTTGTTCTTGAAGGCAATGTTGTGGAATTCTCCACCTTATCTCTAAGTTGTTGAATATATTTGAAGGTCAAATATGGTCATCAGATGACTTCTCTTCCCTTGATGGTGAAGTAAGGAAGAGATTAGACAAATGGTCCCCTCTCATGTTCCTAGAATTAATGGAGAAATTCATTCTTTTGATGAAGCTACATGATCAAGAGAGGTTGAAGCTTTATGATTTGGTTGAAATTAAGGTTCAAGAGATGGTAATCAATCACCATCAATTCTATTATTCTACTAACACCACAAGTTTGTAAGATAACAAGTTATAGACCTTAAGTCCCACCCTGACATCTATGAAGGGTTTCAAGACCCTGCTAATGCCCATGAGGGCATAAGAGAAAATGTGTGTGAAACTATATATATGCTTGTTTGCGTGCCAAGATTCGCTAATGCCCATTAGGGCTTAGTGGGTGCAAGGAGATAATTGTGATATCGCAAGACACCGCTCGCTATGCTCATCAGGGCATACCAAGTAAGCCAAAATCATCAGATGTCGCTCCCCCTACGCCGAAATGCTGTCGTGCATATATATTTGCTATTATGTAGGTGATTGAAGGCCTTGTCATGCTCATCGCAACGAGATGAAATTACGCAGACACCGCCGCTACGCTTCATTAGGCATACCGAGTAAGCCAAAAGCCGATGTGACACCCTTATGTCGAAATGTCGTCAAATTTAGAATATTTGCATATATTTGCTTTATGCGATCAAGCTATGCTCACCGTAAAGGATCTATCGAGGTGCTTCAAAATACCAATCATTACGCCATCGGCGAGGAAAACACTCCTATGCACTCTTGTGGATGACGCGAGGTCGCCAAAATATGCCAAATCTTTTGACTTAAAATGAAAAAATAAAAGAATCGACTTAAGAATGTCAAGCATTGAAACCTAAAGCTAAAATTTAAATTAAAAAACTCCAAATAATAAAACCGGAAAGTAAAATGACATACAACAAACATAAAAGTAAAAAAAATAAAAGGGTGGAAAGCATAAAGATCTATCTTAAAGAATTGAAAGAGGAGGAAAATAAATTTGAATAAAAGAGGAATACAAGTTTGAATAAAAAGTGGGAGAAAATGAGAACTACTTTCAAGAGTAAAACCTCTTCTTGAATTAACAAATTAAATTTTCCTTTGAACATATAGTTCCTAAATGCCTTCTTCGCCACCAAATACTTTATACAAATATGCGATACTAAATCCAATTCTATAAAAAAATCATAAGTGCTTCCTTTAATTAAAAATTAAGGAATTTCATTCTAATTATGAATTTTAAAATCAATGAAATCACTAATTAGGTGAAATTAGCTTTATAAACACCGATGCTCACATAGAGATTTCATGTGCAAATTTTAATATCCCAAAAGCATTGCACTAAAGTTAGATAAAAATCTAAAATCAATCTCAGAACTCGTAAATAAAAAATTGCATAAATTTTAAATATACCGCATGGACTAATGCTTAAATTTAAGCCTCTTTTATTTATTATTTCCTGGTTTAGTCTTAACAAAATCTAAAACCTATAATAACAGCTTTCAAATTAGTGAAATATCCAGAAACCGATTCTCACAGTGATAGATAGATCTAATCCTCTCTCAGCTAAACGTGAGTTGATAAATCTAATGCTCTTAAATATATTCAAATTAAAATTTTAAATCAAATTCAACCTAAAATTATCTAACCTAAAATTATTAAAAATTTTCAATCTATTCAATTTTCACCTTTGTAATTATTAGGGGTAACAAATTAAGAAAATTCTAGCTACAAAGGAGCCAATGTCAAAGTGTTCTACTATGTTCACTCTTAATCAATCTCACGCTAAAGGATGTGGCGTCTGTCCTGACAGTGGTTTGGCCAAGATGATGAAGCGCACCACCGTGAGTCCTCCGATCGGGTGTGGTTTGCCGACTCTATTATATTACATCACAATTGATGCTCCCAATGGCTCACCCCTTTGAGTTGTGAATCATGATAGCAAACAACACGCCTCAGACTAAGTTGCCTTCCTGAGACAAACACCACCCCATGTCTACAAGAATTTCTGATGTAACCCATGTTTTCGGATGGATCCTTATGATAGTTGATAGACCTCCCTCTGACGAAACGATCTAGATCGGGCACGTCATCATTCCCCCAACCATCCAGTTTAAGCTGAAATGATAAATTTTACAATCTAAATTCTAAAACTCTATATGCTGTTACTATACACTATACATTTAGCGATATAATGACTAGCCTTAATCGAAAGTTCTCTCTCACTTATTGAGAGAGGTAATTAACTATAGGGGCTTGTGCCTATAGGAAACCTAGAACCAGATCTAAAGTTCTCACCAAATGAGGACTAAATCTCTGGGTAATGTCTTATCTACTATCTCATCTACTTTCTGAAAATTACACCGACACATTTTAAACACTCTTTTCATCGAAGAGGTTAGTGGTGAATTTTTGGAGCCCACAAGTTCATGACAAAGGGGGAGAATAGCTTTGGGCAATATAGGATGCTTAAATTCCACCAATATGGGCTCCTTGCATTTTGTTGATTGATGCCCAATGGGGTTATTTATAGCCTACTAAAAAACATTCGACTCACTAATGATCTAATAACCTATTAAGAAACAAATACCTAGTAAATGCTATTATTTTATTACATTATTCTCAACATACTTGTAAAATCAACTAAATTATAAGATTTTGTTTGATCTTCTATTTCTTATTAGTTTACATCATTTTTTAGAATATATTTACAATTGTTTTAAATCTCAATCTAACAAAGAGGTAGTGCTTAATCCACCTTGAGCTATGATTGAGAAACTTTTATACGCTGCAAAATAAATTGTTGAGAATTGAAATATTTACTGATAGAGAAAAGTGTAATTAGTTTTTATTGGATATATAAGAAGAAAATTAAAGTAGATGGATCTATTAAACATATAAAGTATGATTGATTGTGTTTGTTGACCTATATGTGTCATAAGTCGAATCGAGCCTACAAATCGAATTCGATGGACTTCGGAAGTGACAAAAGCAAATCGGGCTCAAAATACCTGACACATCAAAATGGTCAAAACGACCTCTGGTCGATGAACAAAATTCATCGTCGTGTTCGAGAAAATCGAAATTGATAAATATACAATCTAACGATAAACCGACGTTTATCGAAGCTATCAATGTCGATGCACATATTAGAGTTGGGAAGCTACGACGATATCTGAACGACCTCCGTCCATAAAATTGATCATGTTAGCTTCAAAATATCAAAAACTACCAAATGAGATCCACACTCAATTCGGACAAGTCTGTATAAATGCCAAATGATCAGAAGTGACAACGCACAAATCTATCCTGAAGTACACTGAACATCGCCAAAATCAACCCAAATGACCACCGATCGATGAACGAACTTTGCCATCATGTTCAGAAAATTGAAAATGGTTAGAATATAATATTGCATAACTTGATGATCAACCGATCAAGGATCGAAGGCCAACGCTTGCATATCAAGAGGCACGCGAAAACCAAACGACCTCCGTTTGTAAAATTGATTGGGTCATTAGCTTCTAAATATCAAAATCTATCAAGTAAGACTATTTGCACTTAATTCAGAGAAGTTCACGTGAAAATTGAGTGGTCAAATGCGGCAACGTGTATTTTGAGCTAAAATTGACTCAATTTGACGTTGATTTGAACCAGAAAGCCTCCGATTGTGAAACGGACTACGTCGTTGTGTTCAAAATATTAGAATAAACTTGAATTGATATATATATATATATATATATATATTGATTATCTAATCATGTCGGCATAAAGTCCACATTAAAGTCGATTAATCAATTTAAAAATCAATTTAAAAATAAAACCTTACCTAAATCACCCTAATCCCTCGTGCAGGTGACTCGAACTGCTCCTCTTCATGCACAACTCACTCCTCACTGGAGAGGTCCTTCCTTCACACTTGTCTCACGAAGCTTAGAACTCCCTTCAGACGTTCAAACGCTGTTCAAACCGCCTCTTCCTCCTTCAACCGCACGCAAAGAGGGACTTTCCTTTGGTTTGTTATCTAAATCATAGATGCATCCTTCTTCAAACCAAACCATCTTCATTTTCTCCTCACCTAAAATGAATCCCTTTTTCCCTTTCTCCCAATCCGAATAAATTCTTCTCTTCTTTTTCTCTTCTTTTCTTCCCTTTCATTAGAAATTATTTTTTTCTTCTTTCCTTCCCATTTCTAGCCAAAACCACACTAAGCTCTAACCGAATCATGAAGAAGAAGAACACCTTATTATCTTCTTCTTTCGATTTCCAGATTGTTTCTCACTCTATTTGTCAACCAAGAGGAACACCATTAGGCTTCCCTGGTTTAGCTTTACCCATTTCTACTTCCTTCCGACCTTTCCTTTATCGAATGAGAGGAACACCGTATTAGCGAAGTTTCTCTGATTTCAGATCATCATCAATTTCTCTTAATATTATAATGCACAAAAAAATGAGTCAGAACATTTGGGATCAATGAGTGATGTGTGTGTGTATATATATATATATATGTTTGTGTTCTTTGCAGGTTTGAAAGCCTCATCGAAGTCTGATGAGATGAAAAAATCGGCAATGGTCGCACATTGCTCGTTATGCTCATTGTGCATCGAAAAGCCAACATCCATTAGATGTTACTCCCCCTAGCTAAAATGCTGCTGAAATTTTGTCAAAATCTTTTAACTTAAAAAAATAGAAAATAAAAAAATCAACTTAAAAACGTTAAGCAAGGAAACTTAAAGCTAAAATTCAAATTAAAAACTCTAAACAATAAAAACTGAGAGGGAAAATAACATACAACAAACACAAAAAGTAAAATAAAAAAAGAGATGAAAAATACTTACAAAAGTTATCTAAGTAGAGTTGAATGTCCACTAAAATTTCTAACCCTTTTCTTTCAAATACTCCAACTCTTCAAATAAATGGAATGGAATATAAGAGCCCTCTTGGTCTTATGTATAAAAATTAGAGGGGGTAATGAAGGACCCATTTTCAAAAAAAAGAGGGGGGAAAAATAAATGTAGGAGAGTTTGAATAAGTCTCCTATGTGCGTCATAGTATAACTAACTTCAATGCAAGCACTTAAAATTTTGATATTTAAAGTCTTGGCTATAATACTTAAATTGAAAGTAAACATTTACGTGGAGGAATCCTATGGAATTTAAGGTTGAATTGAAAAGAGAAAATATGTTTGAAATGTCTAAGGATGTTTTCATTAAAATAAAAAAAATACAAAAACCCATAATCTTATCTATGAAAATAAGAAACAAGTTAAATGAGGAACCTTCAAAACGAGGAGAAATCAATTTAAATAGTACACTCTATTGAGTTATAGAAGTAACTCTGAGAGGTAAATCTTCTTTTAAAAACAACAAATTAAATTATCTTTTGAATCTATAACTTCAAAATACGTAACGTCACCGGATCTGCAATTCTTTGTACAAGTAGACAGAAGGCGACACTAAACTAAATATTGCACGAATGAAAGAGCTTTTCTTCAATACAAAAAATTAAGGAATTTCATTTCTAAATTATTTTCAAAATCAACGCAATCACTAATTAGGTGAAATTATCTAAGCTACAAATACCAACATGTGTTTGGACATAGAAATTTAAAGTGCAAATTTTAATGTCTTAAAAGATTGCGCAGGCTAAATTGGAATCAATTAAGTATTAATTCAAAAAAAATCTAATCAGATATTAGATCAATTTACAACACCTTCTATGTGATTCGACACTGCATAAAGCTGCTAATTAAAGGCATTCTTAGATACACCATGTCCCTACACTACCAATGCTTAAATTCAGGATGTTGCATGTTGTTTTCTCCTTAGTCTTAGATTGGGTCCGGTTAACAAAATCTAAAAATCTATTATAAAAATTTCATTAAGAAAATACCTAGAAACTAATTCCGTGATGTAGATCTACTCTATAAAAAAAAATTGATAGGATCTAAAGCTCTTAAACATATTCAAATTAGTCAAATTAATTCAAATTAAATATCAATCTCTAAAAAACTGCTCAAATAAAATCTAATTATTAAAATCTTAAAGTAAACTTAATCTATCCACCTTCCGCAACTGTTTATTTGAGGTGACAAATTGAGAAAACTCTAGCTCACAAAGGAGCTAATATCAAATCAACTGTTCTATTATGTTCACTCTCAATCAATCTCTTGCCAGTAAGGATGTGGCCCATATCCTCTAAGGTGCTTGGCCAAGAGCTCCATAGGAAGAAGCATGAATTCCTCGACGGGTTTGGCCAGCTCTATTATATTACAATCACGACCATAGCCCATATGCTTCCCAATGGCTTTGCTCTTTGAGTTGTGAATTGTAGGGTATACTTGATAGGGCAAACAACCCTCTGTCACCTAAGATATACTTAAGATTGTCTCCTTAGATAAACACCACCCCAGGTCTATAATGATTTCTTAGATGATGTAACACATGTTATCGATACGATCCTTCAAAGTGGGTCACTACCACCTCGCATCAAGTGGGATCTAGATCGAGCACATCATCAGTCCCCCAACCATCCGCTTTAAGCTAAAATGATGAATTTCATAATCTAGACTCAAACTGCGCTACTATACACTAGTATTGCTAATGACTACTTAATTGAAAGTTCTCTCACTTATTGGGAGGGATAATTAACTATAGGGGCTGCTTGCCTATAGGAAACCCGAACAGATCTTAAGTTCTCACCAAATGAGGATAAAATCTAGTGTCTTATCTATTATTCCATATGCCTTCTGAAAATTACACCGATGCTTTAAATCACTCTCATTCATTCATTTGTGAGAGGTCGATGGTGAATTTTCACCCATAGATTTTTGGCAACTCACTGGGATAAAATTCTCTTTCCATCTTTACTATATAAGCGATAAGAAGAATAAAATATTTGAAAATTTAATAAAAAATAGTGATTTAAATGTGTAATAAATTCAAATTATCAATGTATAAGGCTCTATATCGAATGAATTATTCTATAGAGTATATTTTTATTACATTATTATTTTATTTTGTAGTGTCTCTGCATTTTGAAAGTATGGGATAAAATAATAATTACTAATTACTAATCTCCATCTTTCACTCTTGCATAATGGATCTACAGAGCACTCCTTTCACCGTTTAGCTAAGGCAGTAACATCTATCTAACATGCCATCAACATATGAGCTATAATTCAATTTGGTAGCTTAAGTTTCCTGGCTATCGTAGCTGCAACTCCTGAAGTATCTACCTATGGTACATTCGTCCAAGGCCATGCTGAAAGGCCTCAAGTTACTGAACCTCCTACTAGCCATGTTCATCAATCAATCCAACAGCCAATCGCTGCCAAGGAGTTCTCCGACATAGAACTTCGCCAAAGGGCTAGCTAATCTAAAGTCCTCCCCAACAAGAACCTGGGAAAACTGTGTCTTTAATGCCTCATGGCACAACTGCTCCACCGATTGAACCTTTTGTACCTGAAAAGCATGATCATGAAGCTTCCTCATCAGAAAGCAAATTAACCATAAGTAAGAGAAAAAGAAGAAATGCTGAGTTGAGAGCTTAGTAGATTCCCTTCAAACGACCAAGTGAACATGTCATACTGCCGCCAGAAGTGAGTATTCCTACCCACAACAGCTTTGATAATCTGAAGTGAGTAAAATGGAATGGCTCTACTGGTGAAGTAAAGCAGTATTTCTGGAACCAACAACATCAAGCTCCACCACCACGAGGACAACAAACAAAGATCTTCTAGAATACATAAAGTTCTCAAAGTAGCCAAAGATAGAGGCTTAATGAAAAGAAGATTTTAGAGGCCTGTGGTGATGAAAAATATTAAAGCTCCGCTAAGAAAGTTGTCATCTTTTCTGGTAATTAGCCATCGAGCTCAATATGCTTCGTGCGGTGAGCATCAGAGCATGACACTTGGACCCCGTGCCCAAGAATCCACTATTGAAAGGTCCCAACGAAAGGATAAGCAGATATAAAGGCCAAGGCCCTGTGATGAAATCCCAAAGAATGGAAGAGATGTGACAGATGATACATATACTCAGAAATCTATCTCAAAAATAACTCATTAGAAGTGGATACCTAAAAGAAGGGATATCACTGATGAAAGACATGACGATCGACACCCTAGAGAATCCTCTAAGAGATCCCATCATAGATCAGATTCACCCTTACAAGAAAAAGTTGACTTCCATCGCAGTCCTTTAGTGGAAGAAGTATTCATTCCATACATTGAACCAAAAATCCACTGAAAATGTAGATCAAAAATTCATGTACAAAAAGAAGGTGATGAAGAGGACACTATGGAAGTAGAAGTCATCTATATGATCGAGATATAGATGTCCTCCAAAGACTACCAGAAGAACATGAACTCAGGGAACCTAAACTTAAATTTGACATTTATGAAGAAGAGTCTTCACAGAAGAAAATAGAAGATGGATCTTCAGTCTCTGCTGAAAAAGAAGAAGAAGAAGTCCAGAATGAAAAAGAGATCATGAGCATTGAAGTTGTTTATATAGTTGAACCAATAAATGATCAGTCTAGTACACGCTTTTATAATCAAATCTATATCATCAGCCTGTGAATGCACAAGGGAAGGACAATTATTAACCTCCATGTATGTGTGATAAGGGTCAGCTCATAAGTCGAATTCGATGGACATCGAAAATGACAGTGCACAAATCGGAGCTCAAAATGCACGTTACGTCTCCAAAAATGGTTGAAATGACCCCCGATCAATGAATGGATTTGCCATCGTGTTCAGAATGTCAAAATTGGTCAAGATATAAATATTGCATAATCTAGTGATCAACTCATCAAGTGATCAAGCTATCAATATGTCGACGCATATATCAGAGTTGAGAAGCTACGACGATATTTGAATGACCTCCATTCATGAAATTGATCATGCTGTTAGCTTTGAAATATTGAAATCTATCAAATGAGACTATAAATGCTCAGTTCGAATGAGTCTGGGAAAATGTCAAATGATTTGAAGTGATAGCACATAAATTGAAGCTAAAATGCACTTGATGTTATCAAAATCAATCCAAATAACCTTCATTCGATGAACAGACTTCGCCATCACGTTCAAAATATCAAAATTAGTCAGAATATAAATATTGCACAACTTGCTAATCAACCGATCAAGCGATCAAATCGTCAACAGGCTTACACGCATATCGAGATTGAGAAGAGCTAACGTAAACCAAATGACCTCTGTTCGTGTAATGGACAATGCCATTAGCTTAAAAATGCCAAAAACTATCAAGTAAGACTATTCAGACACTCATACCGCATGAATGTCGAAGTGAAAGTGATGACACGATTTTGAGTTAAAATTGACTCAATTTGACACAAACCAAACGCCTCGACATAAAGATTACTCCATTGCATTCAGAATAATGGAATAACCTTAAACCAACATATATATATCAATCCTATGTTGAGGTTAGCGTAAAATTCACATTAAAGTCAGTTAAGCAATGAAAAAAATCAATTTAATAACCTAAATCTAATCCTAACCCTAAGTGAACTAACTCAATCCTCTTCACGGATGACTCACGGTCGATTCCCTTCCCTTCCCTCACACAAGTGAGCTTTCCCTCTTTATGCACACAGGAAAAGGGAACGCCTCCCCATGGGACTCGGCCTCCTCCACACAACCACACATGCCTGCTTTCTCCATTGCTTCCTCCTGAACTGTCTCAAGGAAATCATTCCTTTCCTTTCATCCTAACTGAGAAACTTATCATCATCCAAAATCCAAAAGAAACTCCTTTTCTCCTCCAACTGAAAGAGAGTAATCCTTCCTCTTCCATTTTTTTTTTCTTTCTTTCTTCTCCTCTTCTTCTTCCTTCTTTCCTTCTCTTTCTTTCTTCCATTTCTTTCTCCAAATCAAAATCTATATTTTCTTCCTTTCTTCTTCTCATCAAAATCAAACTAAAATATCTTCCTCTTTCCTCGAAGAATCCAATGATCCAATCTCCTTTTTCCAAATCAATTTCCTACTTTGTTTCACACAATCTCCTTCTCCACAACCGAGAAGAACACCATCATGAGTTTTTCATCGCCCTTTGCATTCCTTCCAATTTTTTGACAACTGAGAAGAGCATCATCATTAGATGGGTTCTTCTCCTGGTTTTCGACGTCTCCCATTTTTGTCCCCATTCCGACCCGTCTCTTACCGGAGAGGAACACCATCATTAGGTTGGTTCGCCTCTTGGATTCTGACATACCAAACTTCATTTTCTTAATGATCATTGCAATGCGCAAAAAAAATGAGTTAGAATATGTGAGATCAATGCGTGAATGTGGATATATACATGCTTATGTTTCTTTGCAGGTTTGAAGGCCTTGTCGTGTTCATGAGGGTGCGAGAAGATAAAATCAGTCAAAGACACCGTCATTTATTTATGCATCGAGTAAGCCAACATCCGTTAGATGTCGCTCCCTTTAGCCGAAATGCTGCCAAAATTTTGTCAGAATCTTGTGACTTAAAAAAATGGAAAGTAAAAGAATCGACTTAAGAATACCAAGCAATGAAACCTAAAGATAAAATTCAAATAAAAAAACTTCAAACAAAAAAGGGGAGGGAAAATAATATACAAGGAACACAAAAGTTAAATAAAAAAGAGCGGTGAAAAATACTTACAAAATTTATCAAAGCAGAGTTGAAAGCCCACTAAAATTTTAACCGCTTCTCAAATACCCAACCCAACCCTTCAAACAAATGGAATGGAATGTAAGACTCCTCACCTTATTTATAGAAACTAGAGAGTGAAGGCCCCGCTTTAAAAAAAAGAAGAGGGGAAAATAAATGTAGAAAAGTTTGAATAAAAAAAAGGAGGGGTGGGATAAATGTAGAAAGTTTGAATAAGTCTCCTACATGCGTAGCATAACTAACCTCAATGCAAGCACTTAAAATTTTGATATTCAAGTTTTAGTTTTAATACCTAATTAAAAGCAAGCATTTGCATGGAGGGATCCTATGGATTTGAAGGTTGAATTGAAAAGAGAAAAATATATCTATATTTATAATATGTGTCAACCTACTGGTATGCTTGAAATATCTGGGGATGTTTCATTAAAATATGCATAAACCCATAATCTTATCTATGAAAATAAGAAACAAGTCAAATGAGGGGCCTTCAAAAAGAGGAGGAATCAATTTAGATATTATACTCTATTTAGTCACGTAACTCGAGGGGTAAATCTTCTTTAAAATAACAAATTAAAGCTCTTTGAATCTATAGCTTTAAAGCACAAAACGCCACCGATTCACAACACTTTGTATAAGCAAACGTATATGCTAATTAAGACGCTCTTAAATACACCAGATGGGCCCTATCTGAATGATTAAATTCAAGTGTCTGAGGATGTTGCGCAGGTTGCTTCCCGATTTTATCTTAGGACTGAGTCCAGGTTAACAAAACCTAAAAATCTATTGTAAAAATTTTAAATCAGTAAAATATCTGAGAAACTAACTATGTCAGGTGATAGTAGATCTAATCTATTAAGCTAACATTATGATATGATCTAAAGATCTTAAATATATCAAAATTAATCAAATTAAATCAAATTAAATATCAATCTATAAAAAATAGCTCAAATGAAATTTAATCATTAAAAGCTTAAAGCAAACTCAATCTATCCACCTTCCATAACTGTTTATCAGGGGTGACAAATTAAGAAAACTCTAGCTCACAAAGGAGCCAATGTCAAATCAAGTATACTATTTCACTCAATCAATCTCAACATGAGAGGTGCCTTTCTCTTCTTTTTTTTCTCTCTCTTCTTTCTAGTGAGAGAAGCCTGGTATGCTGGGTGACCACGAGCCTCACTCAAGGAGTGAGTGGTGGTGGTAGCAAAGGGCAAGATGGTGGTGGTGGTGGCCTTGAGGTGAGGCCTACCACCAGGTGGAGGTTGGTGGCCCAAGGGTGATGAAGCGGAAGGTATGCAACTCAGGATGGAAGCTATGGAGAAGGAGGGAAGGTGTCATGGCGGAAGACCTAGTTCAGCTCAACAACAGGAAGAGGGCCGATGGAGCTTGACACCCAGAGGCACCAGGGGAGAAGTCGAGAGGCGATTCACGCCATGATAGAGGTGGAATGCCTCTTGGATCCATGGAACAAGAGCTCCTTGTGAAGGAGCCGCAAACACGAGGAAGTGTGAAAGCAATGGAACAAAGGACGGCATGTGGATCGGATTCAATGAAAGAATTGCTGTTCTGGTTCCAAATCATGCTACTAGCGATGCCGTTATGGATATGGATTCTACCAACGAACGAGGTATCATTGGCACGCGGCAATCATAAGCGCATTCTGTGAGGCAGCTGACCGCATATGGGATCATGGAGGTAGAACATTGCGACATGGAAGCGGCCACCCACCGGAGCGAATTAACTCACACAAGAATTAATTGCTGCCGCCGCGGGCGGAGCGAGGAAACGCGACGCGGTACCTGACTCACCAAATACGGATGGTAATTGAAGTGCACCATGGATCGACCGCATCAATAAGGGGAATTCCGCCAACCCTGTTCATCGACGATAAATGGCAGTGTATGCACAATGTGATCTCCCTAAGAGTCTGGTGAGTCGACGGCTTTAGAGGGCAAGGCATCTCTTGCAGATTTGAGATGGCGACACCGGTAGATACAAGCTGGATGTCAATTCTCAGCAGGTACTCCCGCCGAATTGAGGGGCCAAAACCCCCCCATACCTCTGATTTCTTGAATCCAGGAACACCCACACAACCTGTTTATCGAAATGCCGCAGAGAAAGTTCCAAGGGAATTTGGCCAAACAGAAGCAACTCGATGTCCCTATGCATGAGGGGTTTCTCCATCCACCGCCCCTCCCTCAGTGAAGTCACGACCTATATTTCAGTTCAAAGGATCGGTTTTCCCAAAGCCAACAACCAAGCGATTTTCTAAGGCAGACATGGCAAGTTTTAGCTTACCAAAACAAGGTCTTCTACCACAAGAGGGGTCGGGCACGCCAACAATGCTTGAAGCGACCAACAGTGGTCCCACTTGCAAATATAAATTTGAAGAAGTCCAAGACAAAGAAGGAGTGGTGTCACCCTTGATAACCACTCCATGCAAAACAATATCAAAAAGGCCTTGTTGGAAAACACAGGCAAGAAGCTCCCCTTCTACTACCTCAACATTGATCCGACGCAAATGGAGTCAATGGGGAATTTTGAGTTGGTCCTTGTTGGCCTGATTGTTTTTTATGTATTTTCCAATCTATTGAAGCCCGTGGACGCAGCTTCTTAGCAATGGACCGTGGTTTATCGCAACGCCATCGCTATGGATAAATGGACCCCACTTTCTCCCGATTTAACAGCTTGACCACACCTCTGGATGCGACTGGACTACCACTCATTTATTGGGATGACAACAATCTCGCTGATAGCTTCATTCGTTGGTGAACCATTATGGATGGATAACCAAACTAGCAAATGGGGGCAAAGCACATATGCTAGGATTTGTATCAAGATCGATCTATTAAAATGACTCCCTCCTGGAATATGGATCCATGGCTACACGCTTCTTCCAAAAGGTGGAGTATGAAGGAATTTCACAATTATGTTTTAAATGTGGAATAGCCATAAGTGAAGCTTGCCCGAAAAGGCTAAAATGCATGCTCCTATCAATCCTTTCAGCTCTCCCTCTTGTTCCACAAACCCATTGCAAAACCGCCAATTCCAAGGTCAGACAAGAAAAAAAACATGGAAAATAATTCAAAGAACTCAACATGTCTTTCCCTCATTGGATCAAGTGCAAGTGATCCTCCTTTTCTAGAACAAGTTCAAGAACCATACAAAGACGCCCAACATACCCACTGCGAACCAAGACCCCTCCCTCCAAGGAGACCAAGATCGAAAATAGGTCCAACCCACGTGCAGATTTCTGCAACTTTTCAGCACCACTAGTCAAAGGAAAGGAACTGTTATGGACACTATACGGAGAATGAATTGGATAAGTCTTACAGACCATGGTCACTAGTCACAAGGAAGAAAAATAGGCCTCCTAAAGCTGAAACTCACCCAAAGGAGGCACTCCCAAAGAAAAAAACTGCAGAGATCAAAGCGTAAATCTGCACAAGGGAGGAAGAGATAATGCCTCCATGACTCCACAGGGAATGCAAATGCTAAACAAACTCACCATGTCCAGAAAAGAGGATGCATCCACATCCCAAATGCAAATGCAAACCGCTTTTCAATTAGAGGAGGGGAAGATGCCACTACTCTATTCAAACACAAAGAAACCTAAGAGTGGCAAAGTGTGTCTAAAGCACACTTTCAACTGAACGGGTCAACTTGGACCAATCAAAGTCATCCCAAGGAAACGAAAAAAGAGTGAATTCCACATCAACGAAGGGGAGGTTCCCTCCCGCAACGTCCACCCATGACCTCCATCATTATGTGGAATTGCCGGGGGGTCCGAAAAAAGGCCACGGGCCACTATCTGAAATTCTTGGAGAGCACCATGCTCTCTTCATAGCCTTATAGAAACCAAAGTGGAGGATGTCACAAGGAAGGAAATTGATAATATGCGCATGGGATTTTCTACACCAACCAGTAGGAATATCCGGGTATCCTTGCTCTTTGGAGAAGTGACTTAATCACTTTCTCTCTATTGTGCAAAATGAACAATGCATTATACCGCCGGATAAAGCTATATGGAGGCGACCATTTGTTATGCTAACAAAGACTATCACACTCGGAGACTTTGGGACACCTTAACTCCTTCTGAATACCAACTTGCCGCCATTGGAGGAGATTTTAAGCATCTGATGAAAGACAAAAAAAAGGGGAAAGCGTTTAAAAGCTCCCAAATGAGATGATGGAGTTCCTCACCAATGGGGACTTACATGAGTGACTTTACCGCCCTAGATTCACATGGACCAACAACAAAGAT
Source organism: Cymbidium sinense (assembly GCA_021442155.1). NCBI lineage: Eukaryota > Viridiplantae > Streptophyta > Magnoliopsida > Asparagales > Orchidaceae > Cymbidium > Cymbidium sinense. The sequence goes on from CM038221.1 coordinate 66,648,515, forward strand.
AAACTCAGTATATGGGTGCTTGATCGCTTCCTTATCAACTCCATTGCTTCCAACCTCCTCCCCCTTGCACAAACTAAACACCTTCCAAGGATTGCATCAGATCATTGCCCCATTCTTCTCCAAATCAGTTCTAAGGAGAGCTGGAAATCACAACGGTGGCTGAAATTTGAAGACACCTGGCTTTCTTATCCTATGGCTTGGAAATTAGTGGAAAAGTTGGCAAAGCAACTATGAAGGGTCCAGGCTGAAAACTTGGATGTAAAATGCAGCCAAAAGGAACTTATTCTATGGAGTAAAACAAGCTCAAAGATTTGAGTAAGCAAAGGGACACCCTCCAAGAAGAAATTGCAATGAAGATTGCTCTCCTCAAGGGATGACCGAGCAGAAGAAAGAGACCTCACCAAAGCAAATGATGAACTCTACCCTTGCCCGCTTATCTTGTTGGTAAAAGAGCTAAAGCTATAAGAGGGGATGCCAACACACATTACTTTCATCTGGCAAGCTGAAAGAGGTCCAATAGAATTAACACCCTCAAACTTGATGATGGCCAGGTTACGGAGGACCCGGTTTTAATCAACCAAGCTTTTATGAACTTCTTTCAACAGAAGTGGAGGGCACATCCTATTACCACCAACAATTGGCCTTCCTCGAAATCCACCATCTCACCTCGTCCGTGGATCTCGGATGAGGATACTAATGAGGTTGAAATATGAGAGGCGGTCAAATCGATGGGAGCTAATCGCACTGGTATTGATGGCATCACAACATCCTTTTACAAACACTTTTGGAGGATTATTGGCCAAGATGTGGTGGCTATCAAGGAGTTTTTTTGTAGTGGCACTATGATTCCTCAATGGAAGGAAACCTTGGTTGTTCTTATACCTAAGTCCTCCAATGCTGATTGTCCCAAAATATAGACCCATAAGCCTTTGTAGAACGCTACAAAGTCATAGCAAAGATCCTTGTACACCGACTGAAAAACATTCTACCAAATCTCATCTCAAGAGGTGCATTTGTGCCTTCTAGATCTATCTCCCACCACTGCCATGCCCAAGAAATCATGAATAAATTCCAACACTCCACCTCAAAGGAAGGTTTTATGGCAATTAAAATTGACATGGAACAAGCATACGACAAAATGAGTTGGGAAACCTTAGCCATCATCCCAGATTTGGATTACCTATGAAGTTTGAATTGGCTCTCCAGGCATTTCCTCTTCCTTCTCCCTCTTGTTAAATGGGCAAAGAACCGGTGGATACAAGCGAGTATTCACAAGGGTGCCCGTTATCTCCCTATCTTTTATCCTTTTTCGAATCGCTCTCTTTAGCCATCAAGCAACATGGAATTTGGTGCCTATTGCCAACCTGGGAACACGATATCACACCTTCTCTATGCAGATGACATTTTCTTCGCCACCAAAGCTTCCATGGCTCACGCAAAGGTGTCCTCCATATTCGAAAAATTCGCACTGACGGGCAAATATCAATGCAACCAAACCGCCATAGTTTTCAAAGAAAGCCACACATAGATGGAAGGCCAAAATCACGCTCACCGGCTTCGAAGAGTGGAGGAGCTTGATTACTTGGGCATCAAGCTTGCCATGAGGAAGTTAAAACTGATTTTCATCAACTCCTCCAAAAGGCTAGAGACAAAATCAGCTCTTGGGGAGTTAGACACCTTTCAATGGCGGGCCGACTTACACTCATAAGGACATCCTTGTTGTGCATCTCTATGTACCAAATAACCCACACCGTAATTCCCAAGGGAATTACAGAGGGGATTGAAAAGCTTGCTAGGAACTTCCTTTGGCAAGGAAACAACAACCATCATTGCATACACTATGTTGCTTGGAACAAAATCTGCATGCCAACCAACAAAGGAGGCCTTGGACTACACATGGTGAAAGTGGAATGGACCCTGGGGGCTAGAATGGCTTGGGAATTCCTCTCTAAACCCACCAAGCTGCTCCACAAGTGCTTGATCGAGAAGTATGGGTTGGACCCATGGCATAGGGAACCCAAGCGGAGACTCCAATTGCTGGAAAATTATTCAATGGTGCTTCCACCTTGAACCGAATTTAAAATGGAGAATTTGCAATGGCAAAGAGGTGGACTTTCTAAACTCCATTTGGATATCCACCTACCATGTCCAAATGGCGACATTTCTCAACATGGAGTGCATGGAGGAATGGAAGGTGGAAGATGGAAGCGAAAATGTAACAAAACTGAAAAAAATCTGCACATCCTTTTGGATTGGAGCTTCTGAACTCATCTCCAACATTTCTATTGAAGAGGAACATCAACATGACATCCCAGCTCATCAAGGCACCTATGGGGACAACTCTCACATCCATTTTATACAAAATCTACTTTGCTGAAATTTGATTGGCCCTACACCATGCAGAATTTGAAACTCCCACCCGTGGAAAAGTCGCTTTGGCGGCTCATCAACGACTCCTTGCCAAACAACACCGGCTTGCTCGAGGGGTTTAACTCACACCACCCTTTGCCCTTGGGGTGTAATCGATGAGATGAACAAACACTGTCCAATGTCCAATGAACAACATTATCCGATTTTGGCAACATGGGTCGTTCAATCCCAATTTTCAGCAATTTGCAAGATTTACTCCAAGCTCTCACTAAGGTACGCAAAGGACAACTTATGTTGGGCTAGAATGTATTGTGCAATTGTGTACCGTGTGGATAAGTCGCCGCCAAGACTCACGGTGTAGCCATGAAAGACTATTGCCTCGATTAAGCTCTATCACACATTCTTCCTCTTATCCTATCCGTAAGCAATGGGACATCACCCACCTTATATCAAACTAAATTTGTGGTGTCCTCCCCTCGGCTGGATCAAGCTAACGTGGATGGCTCACTCCTTCCCAATGGGGTCAGATGGTGCTAAAGGGATGCAAATGGCAACTTCCTCAAAGCCATGGGTCATTGTGACGGGACAAAGACATCTTGAACTGAGGCTATGCTCTACACTAGCAAAATTATTAAATCGTGGATGACTGAATACAAGGGCATTATCATTGAAGGAGATAATAAAGGTGTGGTGGATCACCTCAAACTTTCTCTTAACAATGAAATATGGCGTAACCGACTTCCTGCTCTCGACATCGCCTTCAAGAACTTCCACCGTGTTATTTTTGTATACACAAATAGATTTAACAACACTCTAGACTTTGTGATATAGCTACTAGCTTTGATTTTGTATGGCATAGTCTAGATAATCACACTATTCCTCCACGCTTTTGCTCTTTGGAGGAGGATAGGAAATATCGTTAGTAGCTAGTTTTTGCTTTCTTTAGCAGTTTTTTCTACATTGTAATCAGTTTTTTTATTATCAATGCAAATGCATCTTTTCAGCAATCAATCTCTTGCTAGTAAGGATGTTGCCCGTGTCCTTTGACTATGTGGCTTGGCCAAGAGCATGATGATGCGCTTACAACCGTAGTTGATTGGATGCTTTTACAGCTCCATTATATTATGATCACAATCGTAGCCTATATGCTCCCCGATGGCTCTGCCCTTTGAGTTGTGAATCATAAGGTATACTTGATAGGAAAAATAACCCTCTGTCAACTAAGGTAGACTTAAGCCTATCTCCTTAGAAAAATATCACCACAGGTCTACAAGGATTTCTTAGACGATGTAACCCATGTGTTGCTGATAAGAATCCTTTTGTTAGGATGGCTCGACTACCTCCTTTAACTAAGTAAACTTGGGACCACGACGGCCCGGATGATGGAGCCATGGGATCTAGATCGGGCACGTGATCATTACCCCAACGATCTAGTTTAAACTGAAATGATGAATTTCATAATCTTAAATTCTAAAACCCTATATGATACTACTATACGCTACGCATTAAGTGATCTAACACTAGCCTTAATCGAAAGTTCTCTCTCACTTATTGGGAGGGGTAATTAATTGTAGGGGCTTGCGCCTATAAGAAACCTGGAACCAGATCTAAAGTCCTCACCAAATGAGGATGAAATCTCTGGGTAGTGTCTTATCTACTATTTCATCTGCCTTCTAAAAATTATACGACACTTGATCACTCTCTTAACCAAGAGGTCTGAAATTTTAGAGCCCAGATTTCAGGACTGCTGGGACTAGATTCTCTTCCATCTTTATCATATATATGTTCTATAATAGTAATAAAATTTTTAAAAATTCAAAATAAAAAAATGGTGATTTAAGTGTGTAATAAATTCAATATGAGGCTCTATGTGGAAAGAATCATTCCATAGAGTATATCTTTATTGCACTATTATTTATTCTGTAGTACCTCTGTATCTGGAAAGTATGGGGCAAAATAATAATTAATAATTACAAATTCTCATCTTTCACTTTTGCAGAATGGATCTACAAAGCACTAGTTTCACTGTTCAACTAGGGTGTGGTGCGAACATCTGCTTAGCCAACACCGTCATCAACATAGGAGATGTTGGAACTACAATTTAATTGGTATCTTGAGTTTCTACCATCAGAATGAACTCTTGAAGTACCCACCCATGGTACATTCATCCGAGGCCATGCTGGAAGGCCTCAAGTTGCTGAAGCTTTTACTAGCCATGTGCGCCAACCAGTTCAACAGCCAATCATTGTCAAGGAGTTCTCCCGACAGAAAACTTTAGTTTTAAAAAGGCTAGTTTAATCTGAAGCCCTTGTGACGAAAAGAATTGTCAAGCAATGCCTTTAATGCCTCATACACAAACCAACTAATTGAACCATTTGTTAGAAACCATTATCATGAAGCTTCCTTATCAGGAAGCAAATTAACCAGAAGATAGAAAAAAAAGGAGAAATGCTAAGTTGAGGGCTCAGTAGATTCCCTTTGAATGACCTAGTGAACAAGCAATACTACTACCGTAAGCGAGTATTCTTACCCACAATAACTTTGATAATCTAAAGTGGTAAAAAGGAATAGCTCTACTAGTGAAGTAAAGTAGTCCTTTTGAAACCAACCACGTCAAGCTCCACCGCCACAGAGGAGACTGCTAGAAACACTGTCTGCCAGGACACACAAAGTTCTCAAAGTAGGCAAGGATAGAGACTTAATGAAAAGAAGATTTCAGATATCTGTGGTGATGGAAAATACTGAAGCTCCACCATGGAGGTTGTCATCTCTTCTAGTAACCAGTCATCGAGCCCAGTATGCTTCACATGGTGAGCATCAGAGCGTGACACTCGGACCGCGTGTCCAAGAATCCACTGCGGAAAGGTCATGATGAAAGGATAAGCAAATGTGGAGGCCAAGGCCCTGTAATGAAGTCCTGAAGAATGGAAGAGGTGTGACATCTGATACATATACTCAGAAATCTACCTCTAAAATAACTCATCAGAAGTGGATACCTAAAAGAAGGGATATTATTGATGAAAGATATGATAGTCGACACCCTGGAGAATCCTCTGGGGGATCCCATCACCGATCAGATTCACCTCCACAAGAGAATGTTAACTTTAATCGCAGTCCTTTAATAGAAGAAGTGTTTATTCCACATATTGAACCAGAGATCCACTGGAAACGTCAATCGAAGATTCATGTGCAAAAAGAAGGTGATGAAGAGGACACTATGGAAGTGGAAGTCATCTATATGGTCAGAGATATAGGAGAACTTTTCGCCAAAGACCATCACCAATGGGATCGAAAACTTGAACCTTAATTTAATGTTTATGAAGGAGAGTCTTCACAGAAGCAAATAGAAGATGGATCTTCAGTCTCTGTTGAAGAAGAAGAAGAAGAAGAATAAAATGAAAAAAGAGATCATGAAGCTATTTATATGGTTGAACCAGAAATGATAAACCCTGCATATTTTTTATAATCAGTGTCATCGTTCAACCCTATCAATAGCTGCCTCTGTAAATGCACAAGGAGAAGGGAAGTCAAGTTCTTCCTCTGAAGATGAGCAAGGAGCAGAATAACAACAAGAAATCGAGGAAGAAGAAGAGCTTGTACTTGTTAATATCATGGCGTTAGTTAGAGAGCAAAGAGAAATGTAGCGTCAAATGAAAGTCAAAGATAAAGAGATTGCATAGCTTAACACCAAGATGAATGATATGATGGTACAAATGAACATCATGATGGAGATGTTGCATAAGAATATCACATTAACTGCATCACATGTCTTGTCAGCTAATCAACAGGCAGCTAATAATGTAACTTCTATACTACCATCTGGTACCTCAAGTTCTACTACACGCTAATGCATGAAGTGAGGAACGAAGTTAACCCACTACCTCTTGAGCTAATAATTCAAAATATGGCTATCACACCTAGAACGGTAATAAATGCTATGCTAGAAATAATAATAAATGAAAAGATAAATGTAGTCATACCGAGTAGGTGAAGTCGAGTGGTCACCCTTACCCAAATGAATATGATCAAGTGCCATACAAAGGTTCCAAAATTTAATACTTCGTGAAGTTTGGTCATCCAAAGCAACATCTAGCCTAATTTAAGGCTATTTATGATAACATAGAAGGGAATAACACATTGCTTTTCCATATGTCATGACCAACGCTTTCGAGTGGAATGCGAATTAGAATGATTCGCTTAAAACTTTGTCAATTAGAAATAATTTGAAGAGGTTCACCAGTGTAATTGAAAAAATAACAATCGTTGACCTTGCCTTCCTGAAAAGAAGAAAAGACGAGTCAGTGACAAAATTTATAAGTCTATTCTAATCCACAACCAAAATTAGTATTTGGGAGGCAATGATAAACCTTAAACTTTTCTAAGTGGTGAGGAGCATCCAAATAAGCGAAGAGATGATGACCGAATGCGCCATCTCTTAAGGAAAAGATGAACAAAGATTATTCCTTTAGAAGAGGTGGCTAATTTATTTAAGGCTAAAGTTAGTCTACAATTATCAAAAATTAAAAGCTCAAGAAGTTGATCAAGTCAATCTAAAATCATTCCCTATCATCGATGATCCACCCTATTGAAGATTGTTATGTCTTTAAAGATTGGCTAGAAAGGAAGTATCACAGGTGAATTTACACTATCCAATAGTATTTTAGTCACTAAAAGAGAGTCTACAAGATTATCTCTTCATCATCCATTAAAGATAAAAAGAAGGAGAAATCAGATTGAAGAATGAAAATTGTAGTCTCTAAAAAAGATCATGAAAATGCTGAAACAGGTGAAGGGTGTCCCTAGTGTTAAGTGGAAATTATGACTTAAACCTATATTAGACTTAAGAGAGATGCCTAAACCAAGTATTTGGGCTTCTCAGTGACATTCTGATATGGCTACTTTGTCACAGCATGAGGAGCAGTCTACTAAATCCATGCCTCATAAATTAAAGAAGCCGATTAAGAAAAAGAAGATCAAGAAGAGAACTACAACTCAAAGGATTATTAAGAATTTAGAGGAGTATCACCAGCCTGCAAGACACCATTTAAGCTTGTAGAATTTATGCCTAAACTTCGCATTGATGAATCAGATGAAGAAGATAATGGTGAATCTTGTCCAGTAGAGACATGTCGAATCATCTACGTGATATCAGATGTTCTTCAGATCGTGAAGTGAGAAGGGTAGTCGATAGACTAACCAACCCATCAAAATTTTATCGAAAGTAAGAAGAGCCTGAGGAGTTAACATCTGAATTTTATTTAATGACTCAACAAGATAATAATAGATGAAGAGCTATATTTTCAATGAGAGAAGAGTCGCTCAATGATATCATCACATATGAATGTATAATGTTGGAAAATGAGTCTACCCTTTTGGCCAATCTTCCGAATAAGAAGCTAAGAGAACTACCTCTTCGAAGAATGAGCAAGATAAGGTGATTCAAGTTCATTTAATAAGCAGGAGAGTCCTACCACCTTCATCAAAGAAGGAAAATATAAATAAGGACAAAGACAAATAAATTGAAGTCAATGAAGATATCATTCCCAAAACCTAGAATGAAGTCTAAATCAAGCGAAAAGACAGACTATAATATTCTATCACATCTGAGAAAGATCCCACCAACCGAAAGTGTGAGGGCTCTCTTGATGTCAAAAAATCTCCAAGAAACTTTAATAGAAGCCCTCAAAGATCCGGAGAGTTATGAAGCTTACTTTACTGAGAAATGCATGATCGAAGCATTGCAAACTCAAGATCTCATAGTTACATTCTTTAAAGAAGATCTTATGTTGGAAACCAGAGCACACAACCATCCTCTATATGTTACCATAGAAAGTGATGGCATCTTGATCACCAATAATCGACCGATCTAGGTTCTTCTATCAATCTTATGAGTTTAAAGGTATTAAGAGGATTATCAATTGATATCCAACATCTTGGGAGAGATAAGTTGATGGTTCATGGCGTCACTGAAAAGGGCAAAAAACTTAGGGTTCTTTTATTCTCCCACACAAGTTTTGGGATTTATATACAGATGCCAAGTTTCATGTAATCGACGTTGATATGTCATTTAGAGCTCTCTTGGGTCGACCATGGCTGCATGAGTATGGAATGGTCCCATCAACTATGCATCAATGTATGAAGTACCTAAAAGATGGAGAAGAATTTAGAATTCTCGATAATCTATAACAATTTTTTGTCAATGAAGAAAAGATTTATGAAGATGCAAAATACTTCATCCTCAAAGAGCCTAAGCTAACAGAGCCTCTTGAAGCAGTAGCATCCACTTTAGGAACTAAAAAATAATTTCATAAAGTAAAAGAGCAGAAGCAAAGAGAAAGAAAGAAGGCAATGCCGACTCTCCTAAAGCACTTGATTCTGCATCTAAATCAAGAAGAGTAGTTCCTCATTTGGGAAGCTACACACAAGAAGAAGAAGACACTCCTGTCAAACCCAAGGGAACTTATAAACTTTCAAAAGAGGCAAAGTATGAAATAAGTGATTCTGATTCAGACTATGATTTTAAATCTGCTTATGGAAATAGAGTTCAAATGGTCGCATTAAGAAGGATATCTCATTTGGCAGTGTTAGAGGATTCCTTCAAAATTATAGCCACCTCTTAGCAAAACTTCAAAGAAATCACCCCACTGGAGGTCCATAACATTGAAGAGTTGATAACATTCTATACCACGCTGACCGAGAGTAAATAAATGAAAACTCTATTTTACAAATCAAGAAGAATGATGTGCTTGGAATTCATATTGTAACTACTAAACATAGAACTCAAATCTTAACAAGATGTGGAGCCAAAGAAGTCCCTCAACAAGAAGTGATAAATTTTCCACTAAAGGTCTTGGGTTCATCCACAAATCTCATCAAAATAAAGCTTATTATAATATAATAGAAACTAAGATCGAGACTAATAATTATGACGAAGATGATCTCCATGAAATTCTTCTCACAAATGATGAAGAAGTAGAAGCCAAGCCTACACTTGAAGAACTCAAAGATGGTGGACAAATAGCTACTATGGATGAACTCAAAGAAATCAACCTACGAGCTAAGGATGATCCTCGTCCAACTTTCATCAGTGCCCTTCTACCCAATGAGAAAGTGGAAGAGCTAAAATGCTACTTTATGAATTGATTGCTTGCCGTTAAAACACACGCTTGACTAATAACTCAACATTGATCTAATATAAGCCAAAAGAGTCATATGTATGTATCCTTCAACAAATCTATCAAAACAGTAAGCACATGATTCATGGAGTGCATACACTTCGAAAAGTCAATGGACAAATCAAGTCGATTCATCAAGTCCGCTGCTCAAAGAAGAGAAGGAATTTCAAATCAGCAAGAAATAAACCGATTCTAACGAGTTCTTCATCAAAATAAGCAAACCAATTCCTCCATCAAACCCAACCAAGCATGTTGTGGGAAGCTCAAATCGCAATGACATAAAAGAAAGAGATCTTCAACAAAGCTATCATTGATAGTAGATAGTGTAAAACTCATCTATCCGACAAGTCGCTTCTAACAAATCATCAATCCTCCATTTAGCATGTCACAAGGCAAAGATACTAATGACAAATCCTATCAAAGCTATGTGCTATTACAATCAAAGCTAAAATGATCTAAGTTCGCGTGGCTGCACCAAAAGGGTCAATTTTAAACAAACGACTCGCCTCCATGCGAATCACATTTGTTAGTATTGTTGACCTCCACATATGTGTCATAAGTCGAGTCAAGCCCACAAGTTTAATTTGATGGATTTTGAAGGTGTCAGCACGCAAATCGGGGCTCAAAATGCACTGGACATCACTGAAAATGGTCAAAATAACCTTCGATCGACGAACGGACTTCGCCATCATGTTCAGAACATCGAAATTGATCAAAATATAGATATTGCAAAATCTAACGATCAATCGATTAAGCGCTCGAGCTATCAAATTATCGATGCGTATATCGAAGTTAGAAAGGTGCGACGATGACTAAATAACCTTCGTTCATGAAATTGATCACATCGTTAACTCGGAAATGTCAAAATCTATCAAATGAGACTATCCGCTTCACGGACGAAGCAAATGTCGAGTGATTTGAAGTGGCAAGCAAACAAATTGAGGTTAAACGCACGGACGCCACAAATCAACTCAAAACCTTCATCGAATTTAACGGATATTGTCATCACATTTAGAACATCGAAATGAGTCAAAATATAAATATTACACGACTAGATAATAACCGATCAAGTCTTGAGCCAACGTTAACACACATATCGCGGAGGCACCGATGAGGATCAAACGATCTTCGCTTAAATTGATCACGCTCTTCAAAATATCGAAATCTATTTGACGCTTGCAATTTGGATAAGTTGCACAAAAATCGAGGGTCGAAAGCGGCCATTTTGAGCTAAAACGACCTAATGACGCCGACTGAGCCAAACGGCCCCGATCATTAAATGTACTACTGTCAGATTCGTAATATCGAAATAACCTCAATCAATATATATATCGACCATATAATCGTCATAAAATTTATTTTAAGATTAATTATAAAAAATTAATTAAAAAAATATATTTATTCTCAATAACTCAAATTGGTCCTAATACTAATATGCATAGTCACTCGATCCCGCTCCTCTTTCATGCACGATTCACATGCAACCCTCTTGCTCTTCCATTCAAAAGGTCAAACTATTCCCTCCCAAGAACGATAACTGCTCCCTCTCTCCGTTTAAAAAAATAATAATAATAATAAAAATAAAACGGCTCCTACTCCTTTCTCCAAAACCGCAAGGCAAAACCGCTCCGCAAGGCAAAAAAAAAAAAAAACCGCTGACTCGTCCCGTCTGAAGAAAAGGAAAAAGGATGGTCGGAGGTCTATGATAATTTTTTAAATTGAGAATGATTAGAATTTGAATTAATTAATTAAATATTAATAAAAAATTTAAGAATATAGTGATGACTACACCAATCAGTTCCGACGTGGACGCGATCGAAAATTGGCGTCATTCACCGCCACTATATCCGCACCTGGAGGGCGACATTCGACATAAGCCGTCACTATCTGATGGTCCATATATTACCGACGCCGTCTTTTTCGATATCCTCGCCGAGAAATTCCTTTGACACATCGAGCACCGCCTCCCTGAACTTCCACCGCCACCGGCCAGGTCCCACCGACGGCTGCCTGTCTGCAGATTCGATAAACTTTCCGACAATGGAAGCCCGAGGGAGAACCGTTCGGTGGCCGAGTTTGGTCTGAGCTTACGAAGGAGGAAGGATTTCCCAATCGAAAAAGAGATAAAGAAATCGGGACGATCGCCAATAATATGCGCCGACGATAATCATGGCTCTAATTAAGCCGTCGCCACTAACCTTAACGACCTCAATTGCGAAGGCCACACCACGCCGAATGACGGCGATCGTCGCCACTAATTGATGACTATACCTATTTTTAAATTTTTTTAATTAATACTTAATTAGCTAATTTAGATTCTAACCATACTCAATTTAAAAAAATTACCGAGGTCCCATTCGGTGATGAAGATCGTCAGCCCGTGTTGGAAGTCTTCCGCCGGTGATAAGGCCGAGCAGGGCTTTTCGCTTAGCCGCAGCGATGGTCTCTTGTAGTACAAGACATCGTGAAGCACTCCGCCGGTGAGTTCTCGATGGCTATCGTGTAAGGAAACTACCAGCTTGAAGATGAAAGCCAGATTGAGTTTGGTTCGCTCAGCTCTTCCGACGCCGGTGACGTTACGAATGGAATATTTGTCGGAATCTATGACGGCCATGGCGGGTCAGAGGCTGCACGGTTCAACATGGAGAACTTGTTTCGAAGTCTAAAAAAAATTATTTCTGAGCAGAAGGGGATATCAGTGGCTGTTATTAGGAAGACCACATAAGAGGAGTTTCTATCTTTTGTATGGAAGCAATGGAAGAGAATGCCACAGCTTGCATCAGTTGGTTCTTGTTGTTTGGTTGGTGTCGTATGTGTCGAAATGCTATATGTTACGAACCTCAGCTATCCTAGATTAGTGTTGGGAAGAGCAGACCATACTGAGAGAGGGATCGTCGCCGTGCAGATGACAATGGATCAGAATGTCAGTGACGAGGGTGTGAGGAATGAGCTGAGGTCATTGTATCCTCATGATTCTCAGATTGTAGTTCTGAAACACAAAATGTGGCGTGAAAGGTCTCATACAGATATCCAGATCTATTGGAACACTTACCTGAAAGATCCACAGTTCAATCAAGAGCCTCTGCTTGCCAAATTTCGGCTTCCTCACCTGTTTGATAAATCGATTCTTAGTGCCGATCCATCTATAGTAGCTCATAAATTGTCTCCTCGAGATCAGTTCATGAAAATTTCCTCTGAAGTACATTTCTTGCATTGGATATTGGCTTCAGGCTGTCATAAGGGGAAATCGTATATTGTGTTCATGTTCCTCATGCCAGGGAACAAAAGTTGTCTCAGCATATCAATTTGAGATTCATGCTGGAAATACTAAGAAGCATCCTTCAGATTTCATCTTTTTGGAGAATGGCAAGAGCCTTCGGGACCTGTTGAAATCGTGCATTGGTGCTCCTCTAGACATGTTGGAAGCTGCAATCCAGAGTGCAATTGGTCCTACACCTCCGAAGAATCTTTCTGTATGCTAAAAGTGTAAAGAGCTTCAACATATGTGAGGGTCAGCTTAAAAAAGACTTCATCACGCTCATCGTGATACGAGATAAACCTAGTGTCTCAAAACACACTACGCCATCGCGATACCGAGTAAACCAAAATCGGATGCATACACCCCTACGCCAAAATATATATATATATATATATATATATATATATATATATATATATATATATATATATATATATATATATATATGTGTGTGTGTGTGTGTGTGTGTATGTTTTATGCAGTCACTCAAGTATGCTCATCGTAACGGATCAGGTCGAGGTGCTTCAAAACACTAACTCATGTTCATCGTATGCGACATGTCAAAATAATCTACTACACGAACGACACGTATCACAAATCTAAATTTGGAATATTTGTATATATAGTTACTTTTATACAGGTGATTGAAGGCTTTGCTATGCTCATTGTGCAGAACGGATCAAGGTCACCGAGTGCAAAATACCAATCTTCGCTCATCGCATGGAGTCTAAAATATCTCGATACGTTATGAGATTACGGAGGTGCTAAAATTGTGTCAAATCTTTTGACTTAAAAAATAGTAGCATAAAATAAATCGACTTAAGAATGTTAAGGAAATCTAAAGCTAAAATTCAAATTAAAAACTCCAAACAACAAAAGAGGGAGAGAAAATAGCATAAAACAAACAAAAAAGTAAAACAAAAAAGAGGGAGAAAATGAAAGCTACTCTGAGTGATAAATCTTCTTTCAAAATAACAAATTAAATTATCTTTTACAATCTAAATCAAAATGCTTTCTTCGCTATCGGATCTGCAATTTTCAGACAAAGCGTATGACAATGAAATGCTACACAAATGAAATAACTTTCCTTCAATTAAAAAGTAAAAGAAATTCCATTCTAACTATGATTTTTAATGTCAGTAATTTCATTAATTAGATGAAATTATCTAAGCTATAAAAATTCGCATGGGCCCCGACACTATGTTGAATGCTTTAATTCAAGTGTCGAGGATGAGTTATTTCGGTTTAGTCTTGGAGGGTCCGTTAACAAAACCTAAAACTTATAATAAGAGTTTCAAATCGTGAAATATCTAAGAACTGACTATTAGGACAAGAGATCTAATCCTTTTACAAAAGAGTTGGACGGATCTACTCTTAAACACATTCAAATTAATCAATTTTTCAAATCAAATTAAGTAAAAAAATTTGAAATCAATCTCATAACTCAGAAATAAAAACTACCAAAAGTCTTAAATACACCCGCACGTGCCCCAACATTATGTTGAATGCTTAAATTCAAGTGTCTGTGTATGCTGACGGGTTGTTTCTTGATTTAGTCTAAGGACTGGGTCCGGGTTAACAAAACCTAAAAACCTATAATAAAAGTTTCAAATCAAGAAAATATCGGAAACCGATTCTCAGAATAGATCTAATCCTCTCAAGAAGAAAACAGGGATGCGATCTAAAGCTCTTAAACATATTCCAATCAATCAATTTTCAAATCAAAATAAGTAGTAATCTGAAACTGCTTAAATGGAATTCTATCATAAAAAAAACCTAAATCAAACTTAATCTATCCACCTTCCGCAATTGTTCAGGAGCAATAAACTAAGAAAACTCAAAAAAGAGTCAATGTCAAATCGATGTGATGTCACTCTCAATCAATCTCACGCCAAGAAGATGTGCCCGTCCTCACGCCACCAATGGTCCACAGAGTTAGACCGTAGCCCTCTAACTGGTTTGGCCAATCTGGTTCCATTATAACCCATCTGCCAACAACTGACTGTGATTGACTATCCTCTGCTATCCAACTATAGTTTACTTATCTCTAAAGTTCAATAATGATTGCTAGATCATTAGAATCAAACTATAATATTAAGTATTAAGGCGTGTGGAAATGCGATCAAACCATGCTTGTTTTAAAATATTTGAAATATTCAAATTGTTTAAATAATATCTAATTTATGTTATTTATTTTAAAAGATTAAATAATAATTTTGAAAAGCTATTAAATCATAGTTAATATGAGACGCTGCTCTAATCAGATATTAATTAATAGTTTATTAATTTGATTATATTAATTAATTTTAATATAATCAAAATTAATGATACATTATTAATAACATTATAATCAATTATTCTTCTTATATTTAAGATTTTGTATGTATATTGCATGTGAGTTTAAATGATCTAAAAATTAATTATTTTAATTAACAATTAATAATCAATTATGATTTAACGCTCACGTTCTGACTCATAATTCTAATTTTAGAGGATTTAAGATAAATCTTCTGTAAATTCTGCTTAAATCTGGCACTACTAGGGGTGTGCATTATTTGGTTTTAACCAGAAAACCAATCCGAACCAAAGTTTTTGAGTAATTTGGTTTGGTTTTGAACTTAGTAATTTGGATTTTGGTTTTAATTATTGAAAACTTTGGTTTTTAGTTTTTGGATCGGTTTGTTAAATAAAATTTTGGATGGAACCAAATAAACCAAAGTAATTATAATGTAATGTATATTAATTTATGTATAATGGCTTATCTATTATACACTTATTTTATTTATTTTTTTAATACTTGGTAGATGCTTTTTTTTTGGAGAATCATTATCTAATTTTTCAAAATAATTTGGTCTCATAATATGATAATATTCCCATCAACTTCTAAGTTGAAAACATCAATAAGTAAAAATTAGTTTTAAATATTTGTTTTAGCGCATAGAAGTTATTTCATTTTTATTATATTTATGTTATTTTACTTATTGCTTAATCATTATACAATAAAAAATTATGCAAATAATTTTAAATGTAGCCAACTTGGTTTATCCAAAACTAAACCAAAATAACCAACCAAATTAATATTGTTTGTTTTGATTTTATTTTTGGTTTCAAATTTTTAGGAATCCAAAACCAATCGGTTTTAAAAATTTATCATCCAATCCATCCAAATCAACCAAATGCACACTCCTAGGCACTACTAATCAACTGCTTATGACTTTGAGTAAATGATAAAAATAATATTATTATAGATAAATAAAATTTGATTGTATTGTTCTTCAAATGAATTTGTTTTTAGTACCATAAAAAATAATGAATAATGTTCCAAATCAATTATATGGAAAAATCATCAGCTCTTGAACCTCATTTAGTTATTATAAAATGCATATAAGTTCTATAGTCATATATAAAGTTTGTAATTCTTATTTTTAAAAATTATTTATATTTCTAAGTCAATTTAAAAAATAATTCATGTGAAAGTAGGAAAAAACTGTTTATTGTAGTTATTTTTGACATTGATTCAGCTGAATTCGATCTCATTTTATAAACATGCAACCGAAATTTTTTTTCTTTGATTTTAAAAATTTTTGAATTTCATGATTATTTTAAATTGATTTTAAGTATTTATATCTCATATATCTTCTGCATATTAATGATAAATATTAATGTTAATTAAATTTATAAATTATTTAGATTGATCTATTTCATATAGTTTTTTTAAAGAAATTTTATTTTGGGCTTGATTTTTCAAGATTAGATAAAGAAGATTATAACTGTTTATTAACTTTGAAGTTATCAAATAATTTAATTTATAAATTTTGAATATATATATATATATATATATATATATATATATATATATATATATATATATATATATATATATATATATATATTTTATATTTCTATCTATTTATAATTTCATCTTATAAATTTGGTGATATATAATTTTTTTTCTAAAATATAATATTATGTATTTTATTCATTTAATTATAATTAGTATGATTTTTTAAGTATTATATTAATAAAAGCATGCATTAGAGTATCAATAGTTTAAGATTGAATATCTCAACTTCTCATTTTAAACCCCACCATTGTCTTACAAATCATTACCTAAAAAAATATTTATGTTTGATTTTATCTTAGAGTTGCTCAAAATTTTAGTTGATTAGAAAAATATTTACTATTTGTACTCGCTTAGAATCAAATATATTAGCATATAAAATGAGTTTAAGGGTTTAAGGTTTACTTAATTAAATCAGATCACAATATAAAATTATTGTCAATTATTTTTTTATATTTTCTCATTTACTCTTAGAGTCTATTTGACAGAGCTCTAGTTTTTTTGTAAAACTAATTATAAAGTTGTTATAAATAAAATAATTTTTGCATTAATGTTGTGGATGTTATAAACATTTTCCTTCTTGAAAAATTCAAATAATAATTTTTTGGTACCATTACACTCTAAACTTGATTCTTAAAAATAATTTTTCATTATAAAATTTTTTGAGAAGCAGTAAAAAAGATAATAGTCAAATAGAATTGTGATTAATTTCTGAAAAATAAAATAATTAAAAAACTGTCCCAAATATATGCTTAGAAATATACAATCCACTTTACCCATCCTATACCACCTTATTCATCACTTTCAGGTCTTATAGTCTCTTTATTAATTATTTTCTAATTACAAGAAATTGATAACATAAGCATCTAATTACTTTATTTACATTCAATACAATAAAATATAAATATGATAAAAATTGATAATATTTTTCTCTTTCATACCTTTATGAGCATTTGTGTAGAAATCTATATGTTTTATGAGAAAGAAAATGAAAATAGCAGTTCGGAAACTCAAATGATTGACTATAAAATCATAAAATTATCACAAATTATATACAATTTTCAGACGACTTTTAGTCACATGCTTCATTTCCCTTAAATCCAACCACCGCTTGTGTATTTGAGTTAAGTATTTAATTATATGTTAATTATATACACTTCATCTAATTTGATTCCATATTTCATATCTATTTAGGATAACTATAGGTATATAAAAAAATAATGATAAAATTATTGCAAAAAAAATTGTTGTCTAACAAGCTATAGTAGATACTATAATTTTTTTTTTTAAATTAAATTATAATTTTCCGAGAAAATATAACATTTATGTCGTAAATTTTTTAAAATGCAATTCCATTATAATTTATCAAATATCTATAGTAGTGTGATTTGAATCACACGATAGGTAGCTCTTCTATTTCTCTCCATATCTTATTAAAAAACTGATTTTTTTTTTTTAAATTTTTGTTTTACTTTTTTTCTAATGAAGAAACACATTCTTTCACTGAAATGATCTTTAATCATGTATTTAAACTTTATTTTGATTATCTTAAAAAAGTAGAAAAATCAAATAATATATATATATATATATATATATATATATATATATATATATATATATATATATATATATATATATATATATATATATATATAACTGAACGGAAATTATATTATAATGTAATATTCATACCATAATAAAAAATAACATAATTATCTGTAAATTTAAAATTTCAATATTCCATCTAAGAGTGCATTCATTGACGGATCGGTTTTAATTTGCTAATCTATTTGGTTTGAAATTCGTAATCTAAAATCCGATCCGTATAAGATTTAATATAATCCAAACCAATCCAATCAAAAAAAAATTTGGATTTTCAGTTCGGTTTTTAAAAAATCAAAAATAATTAAAATAAAAAACCTGTTATTTAATTAAAAGGCAGATTTCATAGTTTTTCCGTTTCCATTCCACACTTCCACTATGTAGCAAATTCTACAAGAACAGCCGCCGAGTCAAAGACTCAAAATAGCCAAGCACAACATCACAAAGATGTATTCCATTTCCATGTACAAGCAAAGCATCCTATCCCATTGAAGAAAAACTAAAGAATTGAAGGAAATGCAAACATGTTTACAAAAAAACATAGCGATCAACTGTTAATCTTATTCAGGATCCGAATTGAAGCTAACCAAGGCACCAAGCATCAAACATAACAAACAAATATATCTGAAAAAACAACAAAGTCGAACTAATCACAAGATAACAAAATAATCCATTACTCTGATTTCAAATAATACCACATAAATGAAACTACAAAACTTGCCTCGGAATAGTAAAACTCCAAGTCTCCAAAAACACTAAACAAAGATAAAAGAATCCATGAGAATCGAGACAAAACTGCATTGCAATGCTATCGCCGATGTAACATATCATAAATGAGAACTGAATCTAAACTGTTAGAGCGAAGAGCCCGAGAGAAAAACTGTGAATCGAAAGGCCATGAGGCTAGTGTAGGGTGTAGAATGCTGGGTGGTTGATGTAAGACCACACCGTGTACCTGACATTGATGGCATCTTCAAGCTACATCCATACAGTATGTAATCATCGAAGGCTAGTAATATCCTAGTCTCTTGATCTTTGTCTTTATCTGCGAACCAGATTGATGTGCTCCACATAGACCTGAATGTACCTTGATTATAATGCCATGAGCTTCGTGTTTATCTAAATAACGTAACCACATTTAATCAAAGGACCGTCGGTAGAGGGTGCCATCAACGAGAGCATAAGAGAGAGCTCTCTGTTTCACCTGATGGGCTTGTGACTTTTCTTGAGGTGGTTTGCCAGTGTTCAAATAGTCTATGAACGATTGTCTCCAATCCAGCTCCTTGTCCTTATAAGCAATGACAACCTCCCGTTCAAGAAAAAGTCTCTCTATGAGTTCAACATCAATAAGGGATATGACTTATCTATTTTGGACCCTTATTGGAATGGACTCATCTTCCGAACATGCCAATTTCTTGGCAAGTTTGGCCAAAGCATCTGCTACTATGTTCTCTACTCTGGGAACCTTGTAGATGGTGACTTCATAGATTCAGGCCAACAGCTTCATGGTATACTCGTGGTAATGATGAAGCTTGGGTTTGAGAACCTTGTAGGACCCGATAATCTGATTGATGACCAATTGAGAATCCCCAAAGATGTTGATGCTCTTAACACTGATAGTGATGGCTAACTCCAGACCGGCAATCAAAGCCTCATACTCAACTTTATCATTGGTGGGGTTGGAAAAATAGTATGAGAATCTCATCGGATGTCTAGAGTTGGGAGAACTATTCTACCGCCTTTCCTGGAAGAGTAGATCATGGTGCTTCCCCTTTATGAAAAGAAGCTGTGCCATCAAAATACATCTCTAATCAGCTGTTGTCAACCCTCCCTCCCCCCTCCCTAAGTTCATGATTTGTTCATCAAGGAGATCATCTAAGTAGAGAATGAGGAAGTGGGTGTCTTAAGAAATCTAAGGTCGCCCTTTTACCGCACTTGGGGTATGAATGTAATATCAAATCAGAGAATCATGGACCATCATGCCAAATGTCTAGATAGCATTGCCTGTGCCATGAGATACTGCACTGGATTGGTTTTGGAGATCAAATTCACCTTATGAGAAATCATATAGTGTCGTAGCTTTTGGGAAGCAAAGATCAAAGCCAGGTAATGTTTCTTAATAGGTGGGTAATTCGCTTCAGAAGGAATTAGACAATGGTTGAGGTAGTAGAGAGCACTCTCCTTCCCTTCGTCATTGGCTTGGGCCAGCAGAGCACCAAGAGAGTCATCTAATGCAGCAATGTAGATGATGAGTGGCATGCCCAGGATAGGGGCTGCTAGAACTGGAGGCTTCACCAAATATTGCTTGATATCTTCAAAGGCATGTTGTCACTTGTCATCCTACTTCAACTTGGCATTCTTTTTGACAAGTGCTAAGAATGGCTTGCATCTCCCCGATAGGTTGGAAAAAAAGCGCCTTAGATCATGAGTCCTTGGAAAGATTTGAGTTGAGTTAAACTTTTAGGAGGTGGCATTTCTAAGATAACTTTAATATTTTCTAGATCTATTTTTATTCCCCAGTGTTGAACAACGAACCCAAGGAATTTCTCTGAAGCTACTCCAAATGCACACTTCAGGGGATTCATTTTGAGGTTATATTGTCTTAACCGTTTGAAAACTACTCTCAAGTCAAAGAGATGGTCTTTCTTTTCTAAGCTTTTGACTACTAAATCATCAACATAGCACTCAACCTAATGATGGATGAGTTCATCGAAGATCTGAGTCATGGCCCGTTGGTATGTAGCACCGATTTTAAGGCCAAAAGGCATGACCCTATAATAAAAAATTGATGAGCTAGTGTTTCTTTCATCCCTGGGGCCATCCCGATTTAGCCATATGACCCATCCATGAAACGAAAAACTGCATGAGATGAGGAGATGTCCACTATTAATTCTGGAGTAAGAAGAGGAAACTCATCCTTAGGACATGTTTTATTTAAATCCCTAAAATCAACGCATATGCGAATTTGGCCATTCTTCCTCTTAACTGGTATGACACTGGCTAATAAGGTAGGATATTTTTCTTCCCTAATGAAACTAGTATTGATAAGTTTCTTGACTTCAGAAGTGACATGTTGTTCAATTTCTAATCGCATGCGTCTAGGAGCTTGCTTGATAGAGTTAGCGGTAAGATCTATTGCTAGTTTATGAACTACTACGTTAGGAGATAATTCAAGCATCTCTTCATAACTCCATGCAAAGTAGTCTTTAACTCTATCAATAGCCTGACTAATTCATTGGTTTCTTCTTCATTCAGCAACGAACTGATGTATGTCGAGAGTGGATTTTCTTCTATCCAGGTTGATTTCTTTAAGTTTATCAATTATTGAATGGATCTCCTCTTCAAATTCTAGTGGTGCATCTTTGATTTAGAGATCATCTGGATCATCTGAGGTTTCTAAATACACATTCTCATAAGAGTTGGTGTTGTGTAAAAAGAACTCATCAAACTCCAAATGATTGGTAACAACCAAGTTGTAATCATCGTCATCGACCCACTATATACCAAATCCTAGTCCTACTCTTGATTGTGCTTCCCTACCTATATTGTTCCACAGCTTTTCAAAGTACTCTGACCTATGCCTGGACCATGTGTGAGGAACCAAACCTTTCTGTATAAGATTATGAACACAAGACGAGTAAAAGTCAAACGATAATTCCATTAATTCTTAAAAGTATCCTCCTCAAGTTTTACATCAACTTGAGGACTTGAGGATGATGATCCCAAAAAGAATCTCTTCGGCTTCATATCACTGGAAGACTTAGGGGCTTCCTTAATTACTAAACCTTCAACTTTTTGAGATGAAAGTGATGTTAGAGCTAAGATTCCCAGCTACTGCCTAATAGTCTCATATAAACCTGATTCGAATACTTTGCTTTGTCTAGAGGCTCGATCTTCATCGTTGTCTGGCTCAAGTGTCACCTCCAATGAAACCCGCTAAGAGGGATTGGCTAGTATACTAATCACATTAGATTCATCCTCCGAGCTAGATTCCAAGTTAATGTAAATAGTAGGTACCTATGAACTAGAACATGACCTCTATTGATTGCCAAGGGGTCTTCCACCTCAAACGCTCTATTTCTCCTGCCTCTGCTTGGTGGAGGTTGATTCATTCTACCCATATGGCCATATGATGGAATGAACTATGGGTGAAATGTAATATGCAGATCTATTTCTTCTTCAATTCTCCTTTCTTGTTCACTTGGATTTTCCTTTTTCTTTTCTTTTCTTTTGCCTTTTCTTTTTCTTTTTCTTTTACCTTTTCTTTTCCTTTTTCCTCATTTTTTTCTTTTTAATTTGAGTTTTGTCCAAGTTCATGAGAAAGAGTGTTTTGAGGAAGATAGTAGGTCGCATACTCATATATCTCAACCTCTCTAATTGAAAATGGCTTTTCATCTCCTTTGACATGATATTTTTATGAGCAGGTATTTTTGATCAGTTGTTAAAATAAAAAGACTAGACATTTTTATTATATTTTTATAGTAATTTGATTATTGACAAGAGTTACAACATTCAGATTCATCGGACGAAGAAGAAAAATTATTAATTTATTCTTCACTTGATGAGACATTTCAGATTCAAAAGAAGTTAAAAGAATTTTCATGAGTATTGGTTTCAACCGTTCATCAATTTTTAATTTATTTAATTTCTTTTTAATAATACATCGATTAGCATAATGACTTGTTCGGTCGCATTTATAACATTTGATTTCTTTATTAGATTTTTTCTTAGGTGGATTTTTATTTTAGAGGTTTTATTAGTCATCTTTATTTGTTTCAATTTATACTCCACC